>CM035153.1:111175567-111476728 GCA_020205615.1 Panax quinquefolius
GGTGAGTATATCTCGTTTTCATTTCAGATTCAAACTCTTGAGGTATAACCTTTGAGCGTAGAATATGTTCGTTCTTATCCAAGATTTTAACAGGTATCTCCTCATACGTTAAATCTTCTGTTATCTCGTCTAGTTCTAAAAAATGTGGTTGGGTCATCCACATATTTACGTAACATCGATACATGACAAATGTTATGAACACGCGACATACTTGGCGGTAAAACGAGTCTATAGGCCACAGTTCCTACTCAATCGAGGATTTCAAATAGACCAATAAAATCGAGGGTTGAGATTTCCTCTCTTCGTCGATTTTTGCTTCTAGAATAACTCCTTCTTGAGCCTTCTTCTTCACATTCATCATCTCTGAGTCTTTAGCTTGGCGGCTTTAACTCTATCGATTAAAGTCGATTCTAATCGTATATTCACTATCTTCACGTAAGTTTTGGAGTCTTTAACTCTATCTCAATATTTTGTAGGTTATACGAAATGAGTCTTTGTGTTAACAATATCGGACTCGTAAACGCATATGATCTTCTACTCAACGCGTCAGCTACCACGTTCGTTTTTCTAGGATGGTATTGAATGGTATTATTGTAATCTTCAACAGCTCGAGCCAACGTCTTTTGCGCGAGTTACGTTAGTTCTGGGTGAAGAAATATTTTAGGGTTTTAGAAATGGGTTTAGTTTTCAAAATTCAATTTCACGCTCTAGGGGTAGACCAGGAAGTTCTTTAGGGAATACGTCACGAAATTTATTAACGATAAAAATATCATTAAAAACTGTGACTCTCATCCAAGACTTGGATAAAACCTCATATTGATACCTATCAACTTGCCACCGTTATTCACGGCGTCCCCTACATAAAGTTTGGTTTCGGTGCATCCCACACAAGGAAGTCATAAGTGAAAAGCTCGGGGCTCTTTACTTATGGCTTGATATGATAATGATTGACTTTAGTGGTTTGGTTGCTATAACAGGTTGGTTTAGGAATATGAAAGCTAACAACCTTACGATTACAATCAATTTTAGCATAATGAGTAGTTAACAGTCGATTCCTAAAATCACATCAAATGCAAGTATTTTCAAAGAGATAAGATCGATAGATAACCTGTGTGACGCCCCAAAAACAGGTATACATCACCCATCTTGAGTCGCCAAATACATGGTACATAAATCAAATACAAACTTAATTATACAACAGTCGTGTACAATACGACAAAACATAGCGAGAGTTTAAACAAGAATATTGCCTTCTAGACAATATCCACTCTTAATGGAGTCCTCATTATAATTATTATCACACTATTTCACAGAATAGTGAGGACTACTAAAGCTAATTAATCCTGGACCATCACTCCATTTCCCGACTCGTCCCAGCTATATTCTCATTTCCTGAAGAGAACAATGAAAGAAAAAGGTTAGCTCAACTAGCCTAGTAAGAAATATTATGACTAAGATAATGCGGAATAAATTATCCTTAGCCTTCAACAGTATAACAACTGATAGAATACAATAGACAACAAGTTTTAGATCAATAACTGCAGCGGAATAAGCAATCCATTAGAAGAGTCAAGTAGAGCATAAAATCTACTATCTTCTATGATTTTAAATTTTTTTCATCAACTTTATCGCTGAGACTCAGCTTAATAAATAGAATTGAATTATCCTTGCACCACGGCAAGGGATATTCATGTAATCATCAATGGTCATGATTATACCGAATAATCCCTGGTCATAATCATACCAACAACTGTCCATCAATGAACTACATGCCAATGAGGACTTTTACCACATCATTCATTACATTAAGGTCATGATTATACCGAATAATCCCTGGTCATAATCATACCAAGTCCATCTATGCACATAAGCCAAAGATGACTTTAATCAATATATAAGCATGAGGATGATGACAATGACATAATAATTCAATAAAACAAGTTCAAGGATAAATTGTAAAGATTTATAATTTAATTTAGCCAGAAATCAATAACGTCCAAATTGTCAACATGATACTGCTTTGTAGAGTAAAATTCAAGAATAATATTCATGTACCAAAAATAATTTGGACACAAAAGAATTATATTTTTCGGGTGAATAGTACCCCGTGAATAGTACTTCAGGAATAGTACCCCATGAATAGTACCTCAACACGAAAAGTGTCCCGAATACCCGAGTGAAATGATACTAAAGTGAATAGTAATTGGGTGAATAGTAACCCATGAATAGTAACTCGTGAATAGTACTGCATGAAAAGTACCGAATACCGAAAGTGAGTAATACCGAGTGAATAGTAATCGGGTGAATAGTAACTCATAAAAAATACCAAAGAAAATGATACTCCATGGCAGTACAAAAGAAATGATATCTCGATTTAGTATAATAGAATATACTGAATCGCAAATGGATTTTCACCCGTCATGCGGTAATCCACGTAGACAGATCATTTCCATAATTTAATAAGGAATGAATACGCAGGATCCTTCACCATGCATGCGGTAGTTCACACAGACAGGTTATTCTAAAGAATGGAATAACAAAATAATTCACCAGGCATGCAATAGACCGCACAGATAGGTTATTCCAACAGAATAATAAAGAATGGAACCAGGTCACGCGTAATCCGTACATATAGGATATTGTAATAAAATAATAAAGAATGGAACCATGTGTAATCATGCATGCATGTGATATTCTAACGTAATAATAAAGAATCGGAACCGGTGTCATGCGTAATCCGCTTACAGATGTGATATTCCAACGTAATAATAAAGAATGGAATAACAACAAAATTCACCGGCATGCGATAGAATCGCATGATAAGTTCTTCCAATGAATAATAAAGAATAGAATAACAAAAGAATTTCACCATGTATGCAGATTGCTTGCGTATAAAGTTATTCCAACAAAATAATAAAGAATTGAATAACAACCCTTACAGTATTGAAGAGAATAACTCTCTTCATGATTACGAAAGAATAATACCCCTTACCTCAGAAGAAAACTGGATACTGGAATAGTGAGGTAGTAGACTTCTCTTCTTCTTTCTCCCTATAATTTCTCTCTATAATAATTTCTTTATAGCTTTAGTGAATTGGTGAGAAATGAAGGAAGAATGAGCTTCTATTTATAGGAAAATAAAGTTTCAATAATTTAACATTTTGGGGCTCGAAATGTTACAATATAATACCTTCCCCTTTTTCTTCCTTTTTAATTTAGTCCTACAAGTAATATCAAACTTGCACCACCTCCCCTAATAGTAAATCATGTGAATCAATAGTAAATCATGTGACTCAATAGTTCTAAACATGTGAAAAAATTAATTATAGTATAGTACCTTCAACTATACCTCCATTTTTAATTTAGTCATGCAAGTATTATCAATCTTGCACCAACTTCCCTTATAGTAAATCATGCGAATCAATAGTACACACATGTGAACACATAGTTATAAGCATGTGAATTAATAGCAGTTAATTGCTCATTTATCCGGTGAATTATTCGATTGGTCAATATAACCTCCAGACAACAATTATTATCGAAATAAATATCGATTTCCACTAACACTAATAATTACAACACAATGGAACTATCAATTTCATCTTTAATCAACATGAACTTATTCATCATTAATATTATAACGCACAATATTTAACAACCGTGTCGCTCCTGGAAAGAGGGGCTTTCCGATAAGGATTTCTCCTATCATTGGCGTGCAATTAGATGACCAAACCTCTCCTCGATGTAACTTCTAGACATTGTCACTATTGCAAATAATAATATGAATAACTTTGTCATCTCAATTATTGATTTAATAATATTATGCGATATAATCGTAATAATAATTAAATCAATAATATGAGAGAGATGATCGACAATTATCGTAATAATAATAATTGAGTATAATTGAGTGACTTCTCACGTAAGCCTCAATAATCAATACCATGTGCTACTATGCAACCACACGTATTACTATACTTTTATCACCTATTATTTTATGACAACTTGTTTACTTTGAAAATTTTTCACATATCACCCTTAACTTTAACCTATTATCAATTTAACCATTTACGAAATAGAATAATTATAAGAAAATTGAATACTTTCATATCATAAAATTCGAGGTCTCACAACCTGAGGGTACCGATTTGAATCAAATAAGACTTATAAATAGTGGATGTAATGAAGGTTTCTCCCAACAGAGTTTCAACAGATAAGTCAAAGTCTAATTTCTCCGGAGTTAAATTTAAATGATGAGCGCAAGTAGGAGAAATAAAAGACTGGGTAGAACCAATATCGAATAAGGTATAGACTTCACAAGAGTTTATGATTAACTTACCCGTGATAACTTCGTCCAGGTTCCTCGACAAACACCCTCACTTAAACTACCGTCTTTTACTTGTCTGGGACATCCTTTGGCGTCACTATCCCAACTAGACTTGACTTCACTACACGAAAAAATCAAGTTAGGCGACCTTCTCTTCCGCAATTGAAACATACTTTAGGTTGTTGCGTACAGTTTGGACGGATGTGTAAAAACCCAAAACCCTAATAAGACTCGTATGTATAAAATCCCGTTATATAAATAAAATATCTCCGCTTACAATGTGTTATGTGTTAATATATACTTGGTTTGACAAATTTGACTAAATAAATTTTTATTCAAAAATGTGTAAATGCTTGACACCTCGTGCTTAATTTTTTTTTTCTATAATCGGACTTTTCGATAAAATTATTTTGACAAGTTGCTTTGTCGTGATTACACCGACAAAATCCTTTGTCGTGCGCATGTTAGGATTAATGAGAAATTTAGGTTAACAATCCTAGATCAACAAACCCTAACCCTAATTAGCAAAACCCTAACCCTAATTTTAAACCTAACCCTAATTAGCTAAACTAACTCTAATTAGCTTATGTTAACACCTAATCATGGTTAGTAAACTTCAATTAGGTACTAATTAACATTACTTAACATTCCTAATCATTAGAAACGAAACTCTAATCAAGATTAGTGAAGATTAAAGCATAATTAAGCTACTAAACAAACCTAACTAGCTCACAAGTAGGTTAGGAGTCACCATTGCAAGTTCATAGTAAAGATACGACATGCTTGTAACTCCCAAGCATCACAATAGTCATCGATCGATCTGTAGAGGCAAGTTGCTCAAAAATGACCAAAAAGCCAAGTTAAAAAATTGTATATATAGGAACCTTAGGGCTAAACAAACTCACGAAATTCCTAAGCCTAGATACACTTATAAACCTACCAAATCAAGCCTGGGTGATAGAAGCAACAACATCAGAAGCTAGAATCAAAAATTGTTCAAGAAAAGGTACAAACCCTAGTTCTTAATTAGCTCTATGATCTTATGTTAGATTTGTTGTTTAGATGTTTAGAATTATGTATTAGTATGTTAGAAAGTATGTTAGATTGGTAGAACATGTTTTCATAACATCTAGATGCCTTAATTAAGTGTTTTAAGAAATATGGAAATTTTGAAAACTATGTCTGACAGTCGAATGTGAGGGCTTATAGATTCATTTGTGTTTATGTTTTGGTCCGTTAATTGTTTGTTATTTGTAGCCTGTTAGTAGGTCTTTAATCTGAAAAAAAACAGTTCATTTGAACCATAGATTTCAAGTTATAAGTAGTCAAAATGGGTTAACCGTTCACGGATTGCAGTTTTCTGGGTTACCCAAAAAGCTCAAGAACAGTCGAACCGGCTACTTTGACAAATCTGTTTAATCGTCTTCTGTTTATGATTTTTGTAAGTTTTTGTTATAGATCAATACCCTGTTATATGTACTACAAATCTATGATCTTTAATTGAACAAACAACGTATAGGTTTCACGAAATTAATGGTCAAAAGTCGTTGGCCGAAACTTGACCAAGTTTTTTTTGGTTTTCCGTAAAAAAGCAAGAACACGAAGAACAACGTTTGGTGTTGCACTTTGACCAAAGATAATTAGAGACCTTAGATTTATGCTTTGTTCATGTTAATGTTACATATATATACCTCGACATATATACTACATGTTACAACAAACATACACACATCTAATACACAAAATCGAAGATATTTAATCCACAAAATCGTTGACCGGCCATGACTTCTGTTCTGAGTTACCCAGAAACTCAAGAACAGCTCTGAAAGTGAATTTGAGCCTCTATAACTTCTTGTTATATGTAGGTTAAAGCCTATTATTTGTCTCATGTTATACTACTGTTTGACTACAACAACATCAACTCTTGAACAAACCAAGAATCATCGTCAGTAGCCTTTTAATTAGTGGTCAAACTAGTCACTCGACCATGACCAAACTGCTGCCCAGAAACTCAAGAACACCTACAGCGACACTTTCTGTCACTGAAAGGCTTTAGCGACAGACAAAAATTATTTTTCTAAAAATAAATTATAAAAATTAGAAATAATTAATAAATAAATATAAAAATAGTTTTAAAAATTATATTAAATTATTATAAATAAATTATGATATTTTTACTTAAATTTAATAAATATTTTATATTATTTTGATATTATTAATAATTAATTTATTAATAAAGAAATTAGAATAAATTATTTATAAATACTAAATAATTATGGAAAAATATTATTAATGATATAAAAATTATAATAAATGAATATAAATTATTTAAAAATAATAATCAATATTTTTGTAAAATTTTAAGTAAATATTAATTACTTATATAATGATTTAAAAATCAAAATAAATGTTTTAAATACTTTAAAATTTCTAAAAAGGTATTTTAAATTATAATTAAATTTTATAAATAAAATTTAGTCCATTTATCAAAGGTATTAAACATCAAACCCAATTAATCTAACCCGATATTATATTAATGTTATAATTGAGTATTGTTATCAATACTAACGTGTTAGATTTATATATATGAACTTCGTAGGTATTTATTAACGATTGAATAGCATAACTTAACTGATCTACGCTCAGGCAAGTTCTCTATCCTTAAATTTCTTATAAAGCAAGTTTCTTAAACCCTACCCTTATATCTTGATATCTTGAATTGTCTTTGTTATATTATACCAATCCTACGATTGAATTGCCAAATTATTATAAAGTTATTGCTATAGATTCAGCATAACTCAAAAATGAATTGTTTATCCAGATGATAATGTTTATTGAGCATTGATGATTGGGTAATATACCCATGAATTGATTATGTTTGACCTAAATTTGTTGTGTGTCCGAAGCATTTTAGAATCATTTTACTTGTTTAAGTTGTGTTGTGGCAGGATTGTGTGTTGTTGGGATGTTTGGAAGTTGTGGGATTGAACAAGGCAAGAAAATCAGTTTTTGCAACCTAGCGCCGGGGCGCTATTGCTAGAGTAAAAGACATCGTCGGGGCTCTAGTCTTCGGTTGACCCAGACAGGGGTGCGCGTGTGTGGAACTGGCGTGGGCTTCACATTGACTTGCTGTTTGACTTTATTTGGTGTGTTTTGGAAGCCTATTTGGACTAGAATAGTTGGAATTGGGCAAAAAAATATAAATTAATTCTTTACATTGAATTGGGGGGCTATTCTACACAATTGGTGATTGATCGAAGGAGCAAGAGCAGATCTGAAGGCTTTCAGCTTGGAGTTCTTCTTCTTCTTCTTTATTCTTTTAAAAATTGTGTAACTCATTAAGGATGATTTATCAATTATTTGTGGTTTTTATTTCCGTTATGAACTAATTCTTTTTATTAAGATTCCAATGGAACCTTTTATGATTATGAATTGATTATTTAATTTATTCCAATTATTTATGTTGAAGTGAATTGTTCATCATGCCTTATATTTATTGATTAATTATCTGGCCAATAATTACCGTGTTACTCTAGGAGGAATCGAGAGAGGAATTCTAGGGTTAGAACTGGGCAGGGTGACATGTGACTTAGTTATTTGTACAGTGAATAATTAGGTTTGTGAATAGAATGAGAATATCTATTTGCCGCATGTAACACATAAGGAATTGGGATTGTAACGAGTTTAATTTAATTTTTTTGCATAGAGATATAGCAAAATTAATTTGGGTTAAATAGAAGGCAATTGATCACTCGAGAGAGGGCTTTTGGCATTTGAGAATTCCTGTTAACAATTTAGTAGACATAATAATTGGGATGATTGGATAATTGATTTAATAATCATATCTGGGGAAATTGGAGTCTTGATTATCATTCATCTGTATTCAAATAATTCTTAATTTGTTCTTGTTTTCTATTAGCATAATTTCTTGTTATAGTTACATTTAGTTTTCTTATCTTTAATAATCACAATTTTGGTTGTTTAAATAAAATTGGATTGATACAATCTTAGTAGTTGGAGTTTATTAATTGGAATTCTCGAGGGATCGATACTCTAATTTATCACTATATTACTTGTTGATCGTGTATACTTGCGTTTTGCTTTGATTTTGAAATCAACCAACAAGTTTTTGGCGCCGCTGTCGGGGAATTCTTTGTTAATATTAATTCCATATTAGTTATAATCAATTCGGTCTTAATTTAAACGTTACTTATTTTTCTTCTTGTTTTCACAGGAATTCTTTGCGAGTGTATACACACTAGATCAAGGGCAAGGAAGGAACTTTTTCCTTATACAGACGAGATTGAAAGGAAGTTCCGAAAGGGCAATCGACTAGTGCAGTATCACCCGAGGAAGAAAAACTGGAGGAACAAGAAATTTCGATGAATACGGGCGAGAACGATCGAAAATTACTTCGGGACTATGCCATGCAAATTTCACGGATATACAGTCGAGCATTAGGAGACCGGCAATCAATGCTAATAATTTTGAGATTAAACCAGCAACCATTATAATGCTTCAGAATCAATGTCAGTTTGGGGGTAGTCCATTAGATGATCCGAATGAGCATATCTTGAGTTTCTTGAAGTGTGCGACACCTTCAAATTCAACAATGTGGGAAGATGCTACAAAGTTGAGAATGTTACCATTTACTTTGAAAGACAAAGCACGAAGTTGGTTATACTCTCGACCTCTCTCGATCCACACTTGGGACGACTTGGCTCAAAAATTTCTAGCTAAGTTTTTCCCACCAGCAAAGTCAGCAAAACTACGGAATGATATTCATACCTTCGCACAGTTTGATTCAGAGTCGTTGTATGAGGCGTGGGAAAGGTTTAAGGATATGCTCCACAAGTGCCCACACCATGGAATTCCACAGTGGATCCAATTGGGGATATTTTGCGATGGTTTACAAGCATCCACAAGGACAAGTATTGATGCAGCTGCAGGAGGAGCGATTATGTCTAAAAATCTTGATGAGGCATTTTAGTTGTTAGAGACGATGGCCACCAACAAATTATCAATGGCCCATGACAAGGTCTAATCCTCCGAAAACAGCGGGAAAGTATGATGTGGATGCGATAACATCATTACAAGTGCAAGTGTCCGCAATGGCTAAGCAGATAGAATTATTGCACCCACAATCCATTCAAAGAGTAGCGATGGTTTGTGAAATTTGTGCTGGGGGTCATACTACTACGGATCAATGTGCCATCAATCTTTGAAGCGGCAACAAGATGTGTGGGGAGTTATAGTCGGTCTACTCAGCCTTATCCAAATCAAAATACATATAATCCGGGGTGGAGAAATCATCATGGGTTTTCATGGAGTAACAACCAAGCTGCAAAACAAGCACCAAGACAGCAAAACAATTCCGGGTTTCAAAACCAGACACAAAAACCCGTGCGGAAAGCAAGTTGGGAAGAAGCCTTAGAAAGATTTGTTAAGGTAACTGAGAAAAGAAGTGAGGAGAGTGATAAAAGATTGAATCAAATGGAGTTGAGTATGTAAAGTCAGACTGCATCGATCAAAAACCTAGAAAATCAAATGGGACAAATGGCACATGCATTTAATAAACGACCACTTGGAACACTTCCAAGCGACACTGGGAAAATCCCGGGCAGAGATGAGCATTGTAAGGCGGTAACTCTACGAAGTGGAAAAGAACTACAAGAGTCAGTCACGGATAGGGAAGAGGAGGATAAGGCATCAAATGAAACAGAGAAAGTGGTGGAGACCGAAAAGCATCAAGAGGAGACTTCACAGCACAAAAATTCGGAACCAACCAGTACAATGCCCCCCATACCGTATCCGCAAAGATTTCAGAAATCCAAGTTAGATAAGCAGTTCTCACGATTTTTGGATATCTTCAAGAAATTGCATATTAACATCCCTTCACCAAGCCTTGGAATGATAATCTTAGAGTTATCAAAGTTTATGAAGGAGGTTTTGTCAAAGAAGAGGAAATTGGGTGAATTCAAGACAGTAGCATTGACGGAAGAATGCAGTGCTATCATTCAGAATAAGTTACCGCCGAAGCTCAAGGATCCAGGTAGCTTTAATATACCGTGCGAGATTGGAAATCAGTTTTTTGGATGAGCCTTATGTGATTTGGGGGCCAGTATAAATCTAATGCCATTATCCGTCTACAGCCAGTTCGGACTTCAGGCTCCACGCCCAACAAATATCAGTTTGTAGCTAGCCGATAGATCAGTTACATATCCACGAGGTATAGTTGAAGATGTGTTAGTAAAAGTGGATAAATTCATCTTCCCCGTGGATTTCTTTATTCTGGATTGTGAAGTGGACAGTGAGATTTCGATCATTCTTGGGAGACCATTTTTGGCAACAGGTAGAACATTGATTGATGTTCAAAAAGGTGAATTGACAATGGGAGTTGAAGATCAACAGGTCACCTTTAACGTTTTCAAGTCAATGTCATACCCAAAAGAAAAAGGTGAATGTATGCGGGTTGATATCATGGAGGAATTGGTGAATCATAAATTCTGCACAACTTTTTCGGAGGACCCACTTGAATCTATTTTGCTCGGGGCAGACGAATATGGTATTGAAGAGGATATCGAATATGTCAAATGGCTAGACACACCATCAGTTTTCCGGAAAAGCACTCAATCCTTCGACACCATAGAGAGGCCCGAAGTGGAAGGTAAAAAGTTCAAACCATCAATAGAAGAGCCACCGGTGCTAGAATTAAAGCCATTACCACCCCATCTATAATATGCTTATTTGGGAAAAGAGGATACCCTACCAGTTATTGTTTCCACAGAATTGACTGATACGCAAAAGGAAAAACTGCTACGGGTCTTGCGTGAATTCAAAACAGAAATTGGGTGGACTATAGCGAACATTCGAGGTATTAGCCCATCATTTTGTATGCATAAAATCTTAATGGAAGAGGGGGAAAAACCAACCATCGAGATGCAAAGAAGGCTAAACCCCATCATGCAGGAGGTGGTGAAAAAAAAGATTATAAAGTGGTTGGATCTTCGCATTATTTACCCGATCTCAAATAGTTCATGGGTAAGTCCTCACATACAATGCGTACCAAAAAAGGGGGTATGAGCGGTGGTGAAGAATGAAGCTAATGAGCTCATCCCTACTCGAACAAATTCTGAGGATGGAGAGTATGCATGGACTACCGCAAGCTAAATAAAGCCACACGTAAGGATCACTTCCCTTACCATTCATTGATCGAGATGTTGGATAAAGAAGCGGGACATCGGTTTATTGTCTCTTGGATGGTTATTCGGGTATAATCAAATTGCTATTACCTTTGGAGGATCAAGAGAAAACGACATTCACATGCCCATATGCAGTGCGTTTGCATTTTAGCAAATGTCTTTTGGTTTTGCAATGCACCAAAGAACCTTTTCATGGTGCGTAATGGCGATCTTCTCCGACGTGGTCGAGAAAAAATTTGGAGATATTTATGGACGATTTTTCTATGTTTGGTGATAGCTTTGATCTTTGCTTGCAAAATCGATGTTAGTATTGAAACGATGCGTGGAGACTAATCTGGTTCTTAATTGGGAAAATGTCACTTTATGGTGAAAGAAGGATTATTCTTGGGCATAGGGTTTCTGCGGCGGACTAGAGGTGGATAAAGCAAAGATTGAGACTATTGAGAAATTACCACCTCCATCATCTGTGAAGGGAATCCGGAGCTTCTTGGGACATGCGGGTTTCTATAGACGTTTCATTAAAGATTTTTCAAAAATTTCAAAACCCTTGTGTTCCCTACTAGAGAAAGACGTGCCCTTCAAAATAGATCAGTCATGTATCAAGGAATTCAAGATTTTAAAGAAGAAATTAGTATCCGCTCCAATCATTGTGGGGCTCGATTGGTCTTTACTATTCGAATTGATGTGCGACGCCAGCGATTATGAAGTGGGAGCAGTTTTGGGTCAACGTTATGAAATTTTTTTCCACACAATCTATTATTCAAACAAGACATTGATAGATGCTCAGTTGAACTACACAACCACCGAAAAAGAATTACTTGCAGTTGTGGTTGCCTTCGACAAATTCAGAGCATATCTCATCGGGACCAAGGTCATTGTCTACACGGATCATTCTGCAATAAAATATTTAATCGAGAAGAAGGATGCCAAACCGAGGTTAATACGGTGGGTGTTACTGCTGCAAGAATTTAATTTGGAGATCCGGGATAGAAAGGGTACAGAAAATCAAGTAGCGGATCATCTCTCGCGGTTGGAGAATGATGAGGTTCAGAGGAAGGACAATGCAATGATTAACGAGAAATTTTTGGACGAACAACTTCTATGAGTGACCACAACACTGCCTTGGTATGCTGATTATGTGAACTATGTGGTTGCTAAGGTGTTACCACCGGATTTGAACTCGCATGACAACAAAAGAAATTCTCCATAACGTGAAGCGATACTATTGGGATGAACCGTTCTTGTTTAAAGCTGCATGCGGATCAAATGATTAGACGTTGTGTACCACATGAAGAGATGGACAGTATCTTGGGTCATTGCCATTCATCCGATTATGGAGGTCATTATTCCGATGATCGAACTGCGGCCAAGGTGTTACAATCAGGATTTTACTGGCCTTCGTTATTCAAGGATGCATATCTCTATGTACTAAAGTGTGACAGATGCCAACGCGTAGGTAATATCTCCAAGTGAAATGAAATGCCACTAAACTCTATTTTGGAGGTAGAACTGTTCGACGTTTGGGGAATCGATTTTATGGGACCGTTCCCCTCATCTTTTAATAATCAGTATATTTTGTTGGCAGTGGATTATGTTTCCAAATGGGTTGAAGCCACAGCTTTGCCCACAAATGATGCTAACGTCGTCCTTCGATTCTTAAAGAAAAATATCTTCACGCGATTTGGGACTCCCCGGGCAATAATAAGTGATGAGGGAACGCATTTTTGTAACAAACAGTTCACAAAATTATTGGTGAAGTATGGGGTTCATCATAAAATCGCAGCTGCGTATCATCCCCAAACCAATGGCCAAGCTGAGGTCTCGAATAGGGAGGTTAAGAGAATTCTGGAAAAGGTGGTCAACCCGTCAAGAAAAGATTGGTCTTTACGTCTTGACGATGCTCTATGGGCATATCGTACAGCATATAAGAATCCGATCGGTATGTCCCCTTATCGAATGGTTTACGAAAAAGCGTGTCACCTCCCAGTCGAGCTAGAACATAGTGCACACTGGGCCATTCGGAAGCTCAATTTTGATGAACAAGCACCAGGTGAGAAAAGGTTACTGCAGTTGAACGAGATGGATGAGTTCCGCTTCAACGCTTATGAAAACGCAAAACTCTACAAGGAGAAAGTCAAAGCTTGGCATGATAAGAAAATTCTCGATAAAACATTTGAACCGGGCCAACAAGTCTTGCTGTTCAACTCGAGATTGCGTTTATTTCCAGGAAAACTAAAATCACGTTGGTCAGGTCCTTTTATAGTCGTGTCTGTTGCACCACATGGTAACATCGAGATCGAAAAACCAAATTCAAATTGGCCATTCAAAGTTAACGATCAAAAACTAAAACATTACTGGAGTGGACCCATTGAGCGTTAAACTACGATCATGAACCTCTCCGACCCAAAGGAAAATTGAGCATACCAAATAAGGTAAAACAACAAGAAACTGCCGCTTATTGGGAGGCAACCCAATCATTTTCCCGATTAATTTTATTTTATTTTGGTTATTTTATTTTATTTTCATTCTACTTAGTTGTCTACTATTGTGTATTTTAGTTCTTGTGAGTATTGATTCCAACAGTATGGGTAACTCAGCCTGAACGTGTCACATGGATATAGATCCTCGTGCGTGTATAATGTAGCTTCAATATACAGCCAAGCCAAGCTTAAGGTGATCGCTTAATAAGCGCCGGCCTGCCAGCTTTATTAAGCTCATACCATGCGCCCGGCGCTAGCCCAAGTCGAGATACTTACAAGAGAGCGCGACCTCGCAACTCGCACATTGCTTATACAATAAGCGCCCGCCGCTAGCTCGTCTCCTCACCACCCATCGATCTACAATAGCACTGCACAAGCTTCCTAAGCTTTCTCACTTGGCCGTGACTGAAGAACTCTTGAACCTACTGACCAAGAGCGCCCTGACGCTATTTTACCCTATTAACTCAGCGCCCCGACGCTGTAGGTCGATTCAGAGTCCTACTCGGGTTCTAACTACTGAACGGTTACACATCTTCATTCTTTTTATTAGTACATGACTTCTTCTCTCTCTCAATTGGATACACCGAAAAATGTAAGCCTTGCTTATCAAATTCTAGGATTAAGTCCTGCAATAGTGCCATAATTCTCATCTCTCTCACGATCATCTACCAAGAATTTCTGACATGGCATCCAAACGCCAGCATGGTGAAGGGTCAGGGACCGCCTCAACTCCACCTCCGAGATTTGATAGCTACCGTTTTGTCAGTCTTGCGGCTCAGGAAAGATATAACTGCATGACTACTTGTTCATTGGTTCCGGAGCGTGGGTTGAGACCTGATCAATCAAAGGATGGCGATATGGCAGTCATGATAGCCGAAAAAAATGGTTCACACTCACCGCACAGCCCGATCCCGCGGTAATTGCAGTGGTGAAAGAATTTTACGCCAACGTGCTCGAACATGATCACTATACGGTATTTGTAAGGGGCAAAATAGTTGAAATTGGCGAAGAGGACTTCAATGAGTGTTATCAACTGCCAGTAGAGGGTTTTCATGATGAGTATGCTAGTTTTGTGAGTGATGGGCCAGATTATGAGCAGATAATTCGTGAGCTTTGTCAGCCGGGCACCACATGGACAGTACATTAACGTGGAAACATGACTTTCCCACTATCGAATCTCAGCTTATATGGGAAGGCCTGGTATGCGTTCATTTGCGCAAAACTCATGCCATGCACCCATGTGAGTCATGTTACCAGGGAACGTGCAGTGCTTCTTTACTCAATCATCAAAGGTTTTAAAGTTGATGTGGGCCATCTCATCTTGCAATCTGTCCTCCGAGCATCTCGTGGAAGTACCACTGGAGGGTTACCACATCCGTCTCTCATCTGCGTATTATGTGCTAAGTTCGGCGTCAAATGGAAGTCAGATGAGACGATCCAAAAGCCTATGCCAGTGCTGGACCATAAGTTAATCAGCAGGTTCAAAGTGTGGACTGGTGGAGCGAATCACCCTAGGGGATTGGGTTTCATAATTCCCCAAGCTGAACAATCTCAAGCTCCACCATCACAGGCTCCACCTACTTACGGTCAATCATCTGCAGCGTATCGAGGTGGGGTTCCCAAAGCTGTTCAAAGAGAGGTTAATGGTTGTTTCTATAATATTGAAACCCAAAATGTCTCTTTTGTCGAGCGCCAAGATGTGCTCTATAAATACTTGGTTGATCAATTTACTGCACAAAATGCGATGAACGCCCAAATTGCTTCCGGTGTTAGCCTCGGCCAGCCCCCGATGCCCCGATTCGCCAGCTTTTTACCCCTTCTGATCTAGAGATGAGTGAGGATGACGATGCTCCACCCGAGGCTTAGGCTCATCAGGGAAGTCCTCTGTTTTATTTTGGTTATCTTTCGCATGATGACATTGCTCTAGATAAGTTTGGGGGTAGTTGTTTAGTTAATTTTTATTTGCATGAGTAAATCTGTGTTGGTTATTAGTTTGTGGATGTTTTAATTTTTATAATTGTTGCATTTAGGATTGCATGTTAATTCCAGCTTTTGATAGTGAGTATATTTGAAGGCCAATGATGAACTTAAAATTGCATGAGCAAGTCTAGTAAGGATTGTTGAGTCAGTGATATGATGTTCTTGACATGATTTGAATCTCTATCTGTTTGACACTGATGTTATAAGGATAGCACAATTTAAACAAATGATCATGTTAGCTATGATAATTAAAATGGATAGATAATGGAGTTCTGCAGGATGAATGCTAGTAAAATGAAAGAGCAATTTAAGTAGTTAGTGAAGACTTAATTTAGGCATGAACTCGAGTTTGGGGGCAAAATATATGAAGTATATAAGCTATGAAAAAAAAAATTATAAACACCGTGGCATGCTTGTCTAGTTTTGTGGCCTTTGTTACATGAGTAAGTAAGCAGAGGGGATTGTCTCTACACCTAGCGACCTAAGGTCTTAATGGCTTGGGAGTCGTTGGTGAAAAGCTTCGTTAAGGTAGCATTGAAAAGCCTGAAGGGAATAAGACAATGCATAGTTATGGTTAAAAAAAATGTATATAATAAAGCGAGAAAAGTACAAAATGCCCCCGTCTAAAAAAAATAAAAAAATGCTAATAGCATAAGTATTTCATGTTGACCCCTGAATTTTGGTGATTGTGTAATTTCAGTTGAATCTAGTTTATTTGATGCGTTCTTGAGTTAAACTGTATGAAGCTTAAGATGAACTTTATTATCTTTTTGATTTTTGCTTCATCATTAGTTATGCATGGTTGTTGAACACACACTCACAATATCGAGAATAATGATTTTGATTGATTGATTGTTTGGATATTATTGATCCGCTTTATCGGGAGGTATTAGCATGTTTTTGTGATTTTTTAGGCCTATAGATATTCGTTAACTATTGAATTCTTTGAATTAAGGTCCTTTAGTTAGTTTGCATTTACATGATGTTTAGTTATTCGTTGCTTTGTGTTTTGTTTCTTGAGGACAAGCAACAATTTAAGTTTGGGGTATTTGATGATTGGGTAATATACCCATGAATTGATTATGTTTGACCTTAATTTGTTGTGTGTCGAAGCATTTTAGAATCATTTTACTTGTTTAAGTTGTGTTGTGGCGGTGATTGTGTCTTTGTTGGGATGTTTGGAAGTTGTGGGATTGAAAAGGCAAGAAAATTAGTTTCTGCACCCTAGCACCGAGGTGCTATTGTTAGAGTAAAAAGGCGGTAAGGTAAGGGCGCTTAGTCTTGATTGACCTGATACGGTATGCGGCGTGGGAAGCAGTGTAGGCTTCACATTGACTTCTGTTTGACTTTATTTGGTGTGTTTTGGAAGCCTATTTGGACTAGAATTGTTGGAATTGGGCAGAAAAATATAAATTGATTCTTTAAATTGAATTGGGGGGCTATTCTACACAATTGGTGATTGATCAAAGGAGCAAGAGCAGATCTGAAGGCTTTCAGCTTGGAGTTCTTCTTCTTCTTCTTCTTCTTCTTTATTCTTTTAAAAATTGTGTAACTCATTAAGGATGATTTATGAATTATTTGTGGTTTTTATTTCCGTCATGAACTAATTCTTTTTATTAAGATTCCAATGGAACCTTTTATGATTATGAATTGATTATTTAATTTATTCCAATTATTTATGTTGAAGTGAATTGTTCATCATGCCTTGTATTTATTGATTAATTATCGGCCAATAATTACCGTGTTACTCTAGGAGGAATCGAGAGAGAATTCTAGGTTAGAAGCTGGGCATGGTGACATTTGACTTAGTTATTTGCCTGATGAATAATTAGGTTTGTGAATAGAATGAGAATATCTATTTGCCGCATGTAACACATAAGGAATTGGGATTGTAACGAGTTTAATTCAATTGTTTTGCATAGAGATATAGTAAAATTAATCTAGGTTAAATAGAAGACAATTGATCACTCGAGAGAGGGCTTTTGGCATTTGAGAATTCCTGTTAACAATTTAGTTGACATAATAATTGGGATGATTGGATAATTTATTTAATAATCATATCTGGGGAAATTGGAGTCTTAATTATCATTCATCTGTATTCAAATAATTCTTAATTTGTTCTTGTTTTCTTTTAGCATAATTTCTTGTTATAGTTACATTTAGTTTTCTTAGCTTTAATAATCACAATTTTTGGTTGTTTAAATAAAATTGGATTGATCTGATACTAGTAGTTGGATTTTATTAATTGGAATTCTTTGAGGATCGGTACTCTAATTTATCACTATATTACTTGTTGGTCGTGTATACTTGCACGTTTGCTGTAAGACCCCAACTTTTATAAATAAAGATGAATTTTTCTATAAATAATATTTTTGAATATTATGGAATAAATTTGATATAATGTTATAGTTGTGGGTAATATTTATAAATTTTGCAAAAGTAAGCAAGTTGTTATAAAATATTCGTTTGGTCGGGAATATTCTTTTTGTCGGGAATATTAAATGCGGATGACTCAATCATTAATGGACCGCATAACGGAAGTATTATCGTAGTTAGAAAATGACAAAATTATCTTTCTATAAAAATAACGGTAGAGGTGTTACCGTTTAAAACTATTGAACTACCCGGTAGTAAAAAATACGATGTCTGGCGTAGTTGTATAGTAGCATACGATATTGATTATTGATGCTTACGTGAGAAGTCACTCAGCTATGCTCAATTATTGCTACAGTAATTGCTGCATCATATCTCTTATATTATTGATTCAATTATTGTCACAATATCATCTGTATAATATGTTATAGTATTAATCAATAATTGAGACGACAAGTTATAAATGATTAATAATTGTTGAAAGATTAAATATGTGTTGATTAAAAATAAAATGATTTGTGGTAATATTTATTCAATCCTTGATGTATATAAAGAGTCTGTTATGAGATGTTTGTGGTAAGTTTGATTATTTTATGGGGGGCCCATATGTCATCATCTAAGAGTCTCTTCGTTAATAGTAATTACCTTCGTCAAGAGTAATTACCTTTATAAATAGTAATTACCTTCGTCAATAGTAATTACCTTTTACCAGACGTCAAACCACTTGCCGTTTCATATTACAGACGTTGAACCACTTGTCGTTTCACATTACAGGCGTCGAACCACTTGTCGTTACACATTACAGGCGTCGAACCACTTTTCTTTTCACATCACGATCGTCCTTACTTGCCTTTTCACATGGCGGTGTGCTAAGCTAGAAATCTTCTATAAATAGAGGCCTAGTGCTTCATTATTTTTCATGAATTCATTCAAGCTATAGAGAGAGAAAGTATAGAGAGAATAAGAGAGAAAGAAGAAGAGTATTTTGTTACTACACTACAAAGAGATTCGATCTCCTACTAAAAGTAAGGGTGTTATTCTTTCTTATTCATGAAGAGAACTGTTGTTATTCCATTGCTTATTATTCTGTTGGAATAACCTGTATACGTGGTTTACCCTATACTTGGTGACATTCTTCTATTATTATATTGGAACATCCTGTCTGTGTGTGTTTTACACCGGACCTGGTTCCGTCTTTATTATTATTCTATTGGAACATCCTGCATGCGTGTGTTTTACACCCGGACTGCTTTCCGCTTTTTATTATTATTCTATTGGAACATCCTCATCTATGTGTTTTACACCTAACTGACTGGTTCGATCTTTATTATTATTCATTGGAACATCTTATCTGCATTTGTTTTACTGCGGACCGGTTCCATTCTTTATTATTCTCGTTGAATATCACGTGCATGCGTTTTACGCCGGACCGGTTCCGTTATTTATTATTACATTGAATAACTTTTGCTGTCAGGGTCTATCGTATGCATGGTGATTTCTTTTGTTATTCCATTCTTTATTATACCCAGTTGGTTAAAACTTTGACTTCTATACTCCATGAAATTAGTGGAATATCCTTGATATTTGCGCTTCATCCAAAGATCCTTTCATGGAAATATTCTTCTCAAAGATTCTTGAATTTTACTCTACCAACCAAAGATCATGTTGACGATTTGGATGTTATTGGTTCCTAGATAAATTAATTTTTGAACTTGTTTTATTGAATTCTTAGATCATTGTCATCATCCTCATGTTTATATTATGTTGACTTGGTATGATTATGACCGAGAGACTATTCGGTGTAATCATGGTAGTAATGTTACAAATGATGTGGTAAAATCCTCGGTGGCGTAGTGCATTGATGGGCCGATTGTTGGCATGATCATGACCATTAATGAATACACAAATATTCTTGGCCCGTAGTGCATGAATAATTGTGGTCGTGATACTAAAGAATATCCTTGGCCGCATCTTTGCAGGGGTGATTCGATGATGTGGAATATTTATTAAAGTCGAGTCTCAAATTTATAACGATGATGAAAAACCTTTTAAAATCATAAAAGATAGTAGATTTTATTTTCTACTTGACTCTTTTAATGGATTCTTTGATTCATTGTAGTTAAACTTGATGTTCATTATATTTTATCGCTTTAACATCATTGTAGGCTAATGATAATTTATTCGCATTATCTTTGTCATAATATTTCTTACTAAGCTAGTTGAGCTCACCCTTTCTTTCACTGTTCTCTTCAGGAAATGAGAATATAGCTGGGACGAGTCGGGGAATGGAGTAATGGTCCAGAGGATAGCATTAGTAGTCCTCACTATTCTGTGAAATAGTGTGATAATAATTGTAATGAGGACTCCTTTTGAGTTTGTATGATCTCTAGTAGACAATATTGTATTCAAACTCACGATTTTATGTCAGTATTGTACCTACAGCTTATATTAGTAAGTTGTATTTAAATTCTGTACCATGTATCTGACTACCCAAGATGGGTGATGTATACCTATTTTTGGGGGCGTCACATTTGCTTTGATTGTGAAATCAACCAACAAGCATAAACTGTTGTGTCAAACCAAATTATTTTGGTAAGACATCTTATACTGAAGTTGGGTATCCCGTAAGGGATTGATATTTAGTCAATTCATATATTGACATTTAGTGTATTTTGAGCACTGGTAGGATGATATGCATACTCCTAAGATGTTGAATAGGTTGATCCCCTATCTCACATCTGAACAAAATTTCTAAGTCTGTGTGACTGACAGAAATAAAGAAAAATTCTAGAAATGGTTGAAATAAATAGAAATCCAGAAATGGTACAACTATAAGTCAAAATTTGAACTGTTATATTTCTTCAAATCCTATGTTGTTATAAATACATAACTTGCTGAGCATGTCATAGCTCACCCTTGCAAATTATTCCCTTTGCAGTTTTAGAGGGTAATCCTGGAACTTCTGGAGTAGATAAAGGGAAGCGTCCCTACATAGATTAGATTATATTCTTGTCTGTTTGAATACCTTGTAATAAGAACTCGTTATGAGAATCATGTAATCGAATATTAATATTATGATATATATAACATCTTTTATTTCTGCAACCGTGTGTTCTTACATATATAGATGTAAAATTAGACTTCTTAAAATCTAGTTGAGATCATTGGGAACTATTTATCTGAGTGAGGGTATTAATAACATGGAATATTCATGTTGTTATTGATACTCTGGATTTCGGATAGATAGTTACTATCGATACGATAGTATAAATTCGTTTGGCTTAGACTATACATCTGGGTGAGGGTATTAGTAATATGAACTGCTCATGTTATTGCTGATACTATGAATTTCGGATAGATAAACTCTAGTCACAGATACAGTTCATATATCCAAGTGAGGGTATCCAAACATAGTAAAAGTTTTCTTGAGAATTGACATCTCTTATGGGATACTATGAATTTTGGATCTATGGGAATTATATCTACTAGTCCCTCTATTTAATGTAATCTTATAATCAGATACAATGGGTGTATAGATTTAAAAGCATTATGTTGATTTTCTGTAAACACCATATCAGATACCGTGGGAGTATAGATATGGGGCATTACAATTTTGGTATCAAAGCTTTAAGGCTATAGATATAAGGAAGAGAAATCTTAGTATATAGTCTCCGAGTCCGTAAAAAAAAAAAATTAAAAGTACATATAAAATATAACATTAAAACTATTATGTTGTATAAATTTCTATACAGTATTTAAGGAGTTTTCTTTTATAGATGGCCAACTCCAATGCTGAGGAAATGGTAATAGCCAATAATCTACCACAAATAGAGTAATACATAGCCAGTGATGCAAAAGATGAGGAATTTCTTCATGATCAACAACTGTTAGATGCTGAGGAAGAAGAGGATCCAGTGGTAGGATAATTAATGAGAATAGATGAGCATGATGAGGTAATGGCATCACTGTTGAAGGCAACAGAATATGAGGGTAATAAGATGAGGTTTAGGGCTGATATAGCTGAAGGAATGTTACTGCTTGAGAGAGGACATAGTCAACGACTAAAAGTACAACCGCATCTACGCACGTAGGGGCGTAAAGGAAATTCACCAAGGCTTCTTAAAACATCTCTCGGGTGTTCGAGATACTTTTAATGATTTGCAAATACCATGTAGTTCGATATCCCAGAGAGGAGAAGAAGATGGCTTATCTCATCGATCGATCCGTGGTTTGTCACATGATTCGTGATTCCTTTGATGATATTAATGAATTCTAGAGAGTAATATAGGTGGTCAATGCTTTATATTAGTACAATAAAGAAGCATTCAAAGTTTGTAATGTAATCGATTACTTTATAAATAGTAGTATGTTTAATTATGAAGTTGTTGTGTAATACTATTGTGTTATATAAAATAAATAATATGTTGTGTTACTCAAATTCTTATTTGAATTTTATTGGTTTTATATAGAATCATGCCACCAACCGTAAGACCCCAAAGAGAAATGAATGATGATAATTCTACCCAAAGTAGCTTAGTAGACCTTATGCTAGAGTTGTAAATAGACACATGAACCGAACACAACTTTTAAAGACTTTAAATTAGTTGGACCACCGAGTTTAAAGGTACATCGAAACTCAGAAATGCACAAATTTGGATTTCAGAGATAGAGAAATTTTTCCTAGTAACCAATGTTAATAATAACCAAAAGACAACTTTTGCAACCTTTTTCTTGAAGGGTGAGGCTAATTATTGGTGGGAATCAACCAAAGGTCGAGTAGAAACTGAAATTATTCCTTGGGATAGATTCAAAGAGTTGTTCTTTGAAAACTATTTTTCCCAATCCCTGAAAGACCGAATGGAAATAAAATTTCTAGACTTAAAACAAGGAGATCTTACTGTAACCCAGTATACAACTAAGTCTAATGAACTATCCAAGTTTGTTCCTCATCAAGTAACCAATTGAACTTAGAAAGACTCGTAGGTTTCGGAAGGTTTAAAACCTCGATTCGGAGTAGATTGTCAAGACTTCAAATAAAAAACTTTCTCCGAGATACTAGAGAAGGCCACTATAGTCGAAAGTGAGAATGACAAATCTTGCTAAATTTCATCGACAAGAGAAGTTAGAATGAAAAAGGAAAAATTAGGACATGAGAACCCAATTCAAAGTGGGTTTAATAACAAAAGCGTAAATGGGATAATTCTTTTTTCTAAAAACCGTGGAAAAAGATAGAAAATACTAATAATAACTTTAGTAATAATAATATTAAAACTTGTCCTGATTGTGTTAAGAAACATAGAGGAGAATGCCTTCATAACAAATGTTTTAATTGTGGACAGTCGGGACATTATTATCCACAGTGTCCTCTTCCAAGGAAAAATAAATGTTTTAATTGTGGTTCAATAAACCATTTTTCAAAGAACTGTCCCAAACCTAGGAATCAAGGAGGAAAAGGGGTTAGAATACAAGAGAATAATCAATCAATAGTAGCTGCAGTTGGGATTCAGAATCGACCTACCGTGAGAACATTTAATATGTCGGTGAGGGATGTTGTTGTTTCACAGGACGTGGTGACAGGTATCATCCCTATCAACACTTTAAATGCATATATGTTATTCGATTCTGGTGCTACATGTTCATTTGTGTCTAGAAATTTCTCTACAAACTTAAATATACCTTGTGAAAATCTAGACAAACCATTTTTTGGTAGAAATTGCTAATAATGAAAGGATTCTGGTTGAGACCATATATAGAAACTGTAGTGTGATAATAAAAGGACATAATTTTAAGGTAGATTTAATACCAATTCAGTTGGGAGAATTTGATGTAATTCTAGGAATGGATTAGTTAGTTAATCATAACGCGATGATTGATTGTCATCAAAAATGTATAAATCTTTTGACTACTTCGAAGTCAAAGGTAGTGTTCAATGGTAGTTCTTCACCTAAGCAATCTCGATGTTTGACTATAGTTCAGGCAGAAAGATTACTTAGAAAGGGTTGTTTAGGATATTTGGCCTATATAGTTGATACTCGACAGGGAAGGAGTAAACTAGATCAAATACCTATAGTTAAGGAATTTCCCGATGTATTTCCGTATGACTTACTGTGTTTGCCTCGGATAGACAAATTGAGTTCGCCATTGATCTTGCACCAGAACGACACCAATTTTAAGGCACCGTATGTAATGGCACCTATAGAAATCGAAAGAGTTACTTATACAATTACAGAACTCTTAGATAAAAAGTACATACAACCTAGTGTTTCACCCCAGGGAGCACCAGTTTTGTTTGTAAAGAAGAAGGATGGAACTATGAGACTATGTATAGACAATAGGGAGCTAAATAAGTTAACTGTTAAAAATAAATATCCTTTACCAAGAATTGATGATTTGTTTGACCAATTTAAAGGGGCCGAACATTTTTCAAAATTGACCTTAGAACAAAGTTATCATCAATTAAAGGTAAGAAAGGAGGATGTCTTAAAAACAACGCTTAGGACACGCTATGGACATTATGAGTTTCTTGTAATGTCTTTTGGATTAACAAATGCACCGCAAGCTACATTTATGGATTTAATGAATCGAGTGTTTAAACCATGCTTGGATAAATTTGTTGTAGTGTTTATCGACGTTATTCTGGTATACTCGAAAACACGGGAAAAGCATATTGAACACTTGAGAGTCGTTTTGGAGATATTACGAAAGGAACAACTTTATGCAAAGTTTTCCAAGTTTGAATTCTGGTTGAAGAGAGTTCAATTTTTAGGTCACGTAATTGATAAAAATGGAATATTTGTAGATCCAGCTAAGATCAAAACGGTTGTGAATTGGGAACAACCAACAACTCCAATGTAAGTATGAAGTTTTCTCTGATTAGCGGGTTATTTTCGACGGTTTATAAAAGACATTTCAAAAATAGCAACCCCATCAACCAATTTAACTCGAAAAGACGGTGAAATACGCCCCGACGAGATAAATGTGAGGAAAGCTTCCAAGAGTTGAAGAAGCGATCGAGCATGGCTCCAAAGTTATCCTTACCGGATGATACAGAGGCCTTGTAGAGTATATAAAGACGCATCACATAGAGGTTTAGGGTGTGTGTTGATGCAACATGGGAAAGTGATAGCCTATCATCACGACAACTCAAAGATTATGAGAAGAGGTATCCTACTCATGACCTAGAGTTAGCCACGGTAGTTTTTTCTCTAAAATTGGAGACATTACTTGTACGGGGAGAAGTGCGAGATATATACAGATCATAAAAGTCTGAAATATATTTTTACACAAAAAGAATTAAATTTAAGACAGAGACGATGGTTAGAACTGATAAAGGATTTTGACTGTGAAATTTTATATCATCCCGGTAAGGTCAATGTTGTAGCTGATGCGTTAAGTAGAAAGAATTAGGAAAAATTGAATGTATTAACCACCAATAATAGGTTAATAAAAGACTTTGAAAATTTAGAAATTGAGGTAGAATGTCCAACTACCTCTACCCAAAAATTTTATATTTTAGAAGGAGTTTCATCTCTACTTAATAAAGTTAAAGAGATACAGGAGAAGGATGAAGAATGTTGGAAGTTTAAATCTAATTCAACACATGATAAGTATAATAAATTTCGAATAGATACGGATGGAATAATAAGCTATGAAAATTGAATTTACGTTTCGTTAGACCAAGCTTTAAAGGATGAAATTTTAAACGAAGCTCATAATTCTAAATTTGCCATACATCCTGGCAGTACAAAAATGTATAAGGATTTAAGTCAACACTTTTGGTGGTCGAACATGAAAATAGAAATAGTTGAATAGGTAAGTAAATGTCTCACCTGTCAAAGGGTTAAGGCTGAGCATCAAAAGCCGAGTGGTTTACTTCAACCCTTACCAATTCTCGAGTGGAAGTGGGAACATATAACTATGGATTTTGTTGTTGGTCTTCCAAACACAAAAAGGGCCATAATGCCATTTGGGTAATAGTTGATCGCTTAACAAAATCAGCTCACTTTTTACCTATTAAGATTACTCATAACCTAGATCACCTTGCCAAACTATACATCAATGAAATTATCTCAAGGCATGGAGTACCTGTGTCCATAGTATCAAATCGAGATCCAAGATTTACTTCTAATTTTTGGAAAAGCCTTCAGAAACACTTAGGAACACAACTAAGATTGAGTACAGCTTATCATCCTCAGACTGATGGACAGAGTGAGAGAACCATACAAACATTAGAGGATATGCGAAGAACTTGTATTATAGATTTCAAAGGAAGTTGGGAAGATCAGTTACCCTTAGTCGAATTTTCCTATAACAATAGTTATTATGCTAGCATAGGTATGCCACCCTATGAAGCTTTATATGGGCGTAAGTGTAGAACACCTTTATATTGGGATGAAGTCGGTGAAAGACAAATGTTAGGACCTGAGATAATTCAACAAACAACTGAAACTATCAGAATTATTCGTCAACGATTACAAGCATCTCAAGATCGACAAAGAAAATACACCGATCTACATTGTCAATAACGAAACTTTAACGTAGGAAATCACGTATTCTTGAAAGTATCTCCTTGGAAAGGTAAGATACTTTTTGGCAAGAAAATTAAGTCCGAATTCATTGGACCTTTTAAAATTTTGAGAAGGGTAGGTGAAGTTGCTTATGAAATAGCACTACCTCCTGAGTTAAATCATATTCATAATGTGTTTCATGTGTCCATATTACGACCATATAAACCTGATAATAAACACGTTATACAATATGAGCCAATCCAAATAGTGGAAGATCTTTCTTATGTAGAAGAACCCATGCGATCGTCGTCGATCGTGAAAGAGAAAAGTCCCGAGATATAAAGTGATAGCATCGATCAAAGTAATTTGGAGGAATCGAAACGTTGAAGAAGCTTATATGGGAGCTTGAATATAAAATGCACGAGAATTATCCTCAATTATTTACTTAACTTGTATAGTAATTTCGAGGACGAAATTTTATTAGTGGGGGGAATGTAAAAACCAAAACCTTAATAAGACTCATATGTATACAATCCCGTTATATAAATAAAATATCTTCGCTTCTATTGTGTTATGTGTTAATATATACTTGGTTTGAAAATTTGACCAAATAAATTTTTATCCAAAAAACGTCGTGTTTTGACACCTCGTGCTTAATTTTTTTTTTCCTATAATCGAACTTTTCGATAAAATTATTTTGACAAGTTGCTTTGTCGTGCTTACACTGACAAAATGCTTTGTCGTGCTTGTTAGGATTAGTGAGAAATTTAGGTTAATTATCTTAGATTAATAAACCCTAACCCTAATTAGCAAAACCCTAACCCTAATTTGTAAACCCAACCCTAATTAGCTAAACTAACTCTAATTAGCTTATATTAACACCTAATCATGGTTAGTAAACTTCAATTAGGTACTAATTAACATTACTTAACATTCCTAATCATTAGAAACAAAACCCTAATAAAGATTAGTGAAGATTAAAGCCTAATTAAGCCACTAAACAAACCTAACTAGCTCACAAGTAGGTTAGGAGTCACCATTGCAAGTTCATAGGCTACACATGACATGCTTGTAACTCCCAAGCATCACAATAATCATCAGATCAGATCTTTATAGAGGCAAGTTGTTCAAAAATGACCAAAAAGCCAAGTTGAAGAATTCTATAAATAGGAACCTTAGGGCTAAGCAAACTCATGAAATTCTTAAGCCTAGATACACTTATAAACCTACCAAATCAAGCCTGGGTGATAGCAGCAACAACATCAGAAGCTATAATCAAAAATTGTTCAAGAAAAGGTACAAACCCTAGTTCTTAATTAGCTCTATGATCTTATGTTAGATTTGTTGTTTAGATGTTTAGAATTATATATTAGTATGTTTGAAAGTATGTTAGATTGGTAGAACACGTTTTCATAACAACTAGATGCCTTAATTAAGTGTTTTAAGAAATATGGAAATTTTGAAAACTATGTCTGACAGTCGAATGTGAGGGCCTATAGATTCATTTGTGTTTATGTTTTGGTCCGTTAATTGTTTGTTATTTGTAGCATGTTAGTAGGTCTTTAATCTGGAAAAGAAAACAGGTTCATTTGAACCATAGATTTTTAGTTATAAGCAAATAAATGGGTTGACCATTCACGGATTGCGCTTTTCTGGGTTACCCAAAAAGCTCAAGAATACTCGAACTGGTTACTTTGACCAATCTGTTTAATCGTCTTCTGTTTATGATTTTTGTAAGTTTTTGTTATAGATCAATACCCTGTTATATGTACTACATATCTATGATCTTTAATTGAACAAACAACGTATAGGTTTACTAGAATTAATGGTCAAAAGTCGTTGACCGAGCTTGACCAAGTTTTTTGGGTCTTCCAGAAAACTGAAGAACACGAAGAACAGCGTTTGGCTGTACTTTGACCAGCATAATTAGAGACCTTAGATTTATGCTTTGTTCATGTTAATGTTATATATATATACCCTGACATATATACTACATGTTACAACAAACATCACACACATCTAATACACAGAATCGAAGATATTTAATCCACAAAACCGTTGACCGACCATGACTTCTGTTCTGGGTTACCCAGAAACTCAAGAACAGCTCTGAAAGTGACTTTTAGCCTCTATAACTTCTTGTTATATGTAGGTTAAAATCTAAAATTTGTTTCATGTTATACTACTGTATGCGTACTACAACATCAACTCTTGAACAAACCAAGAATCATCATCAGTAGCCTTTTAATTAGTGGTCAAACTAGTCACTCGATCATGACCAAACTGCTGCCCGGAAACTCAAGAACACCTACAACAACACTTTCAGTCACTGAAGGGCTTTAGCGACAGACAAAAATTATTTTTCTAAAAATAAATTATAAAAATTAGAAATAATTAATAAATAAATATAAAAATAATTTTAAAAATTATATTAAATTATTATAAATAAATTATGATATTTTTACATAATTTTAATAACTATTTTATATTATTTTGATATTATTAATAATTAACTTATTAATAAAGAAATTAGAATAAATTATTTATAAATGCTAAATAATTATGGAAAAATATTATTAATGATATAAAAATTATAATAAATGAATATAAATTATTTAAAAATAATAATCAATGTTTTTGTAAAATTTTAAGTAAATATTAATTACTTATAAATAGAAATAAATGATTTAAAAATCAAAATAAATGTTTAAAATAATTTAAAATTTCTAAAAAGGTATTTTAAATTATAATAAAATTTTATAAATAAAATTTAGTCCATTTATCAAATGTATTAAACACCAAACGCAATTAATCTAACCCGATATTATATTAATGTTATAATTGAGTATTGTTATCAATACTAACGTATTAGGTATATATATATGAACTTCGTAGGTATTTATTAACGATTGAATAGCATAACTTGACTGATCTACGCTCAGGAAAGTTCTCTATCGTTAAATTTCTTATAAAGCAAGTTTCTTAAACCCTACCCTTATATCTTGATATCTTGAATTGTCTTTGTTATATTATACCAATCCTAAAATTGAATTGCCAAATTATTGTAAAATTATTGTTATAGATTCAACATAACTCAAAAATGAATTGTTTATTCAGATGATAATGTTTATTGAGCATACACTGTTGTGTCAAACCAAATTGTTTTGGTAAGACATCTTATACTGAAGTTGGGTATCCCGTAAGGGATTGAAATTTAGTCAATTCATATATTGACATTTAGTGTATTTTGAGCACTTTGGTAGGATGATATGATATACTCCAAAGATGTTGAATAGTCGATCCCCTATCTCACATCTCGAACAAAATTTCTAAGTCTCATGTGATCGATGTAAATAAAGAAAAATTCCATAAATGGTTGAAATAAATAGAAATCCGTAAATGGTACAACTATCAATTGAAATTTGAATCATTATATTTCTTCAAATCCTATATTGTTATAAATGTACAACTTGCTAAGCATGTATAGCTCACCCTTGCAAATTATTCCTTTGCGCTTTTAGATGGTAATCCCGAACTTCGGAGTAGATAAAGGAAGCGTCCCTACATAGATTAGATTATATTCTTGTCTATTTGAATACCTTGTAATAAGAACTCGTTATGAGAATCATGTAATCGAATATTAATATTATGATATATATAACATCTTTTATTTTATTTTCAACCGTGTGTTCTTACATATATAGATGTAAAATTAGACTTCTTCAAATCTAGTTGAGATCCTTGGGAACTATTTATCCGAGTGAGGGTATTAATAGCATGGATTGTTCATGTTGTTATTGATACTACTGGATTTCGGATAGATAGTTACTATCGATATGATAGTATAAATTCATTTGTCTTAGACTATACATCTAGGTGAGGGTATTAGTAATATGGACTACTTATATTATTATTGCGGATACTCAAAATTTGGATAGATAGACTCTAGTCACAGATACAGTTCATATATCCAAGTTAGGGTATCCAAACACAATAAAAGTTCCCTTGAGAATTGACATCTGTTATGGGATAATGTGAATTTTGGATCTATGGGAATTATATCTTCTAGTCCCTCTGTTTAATGTAATCTTATAATCAGATACCATGGGTGTATAGATTTAAAAGAATTATGTTGATTTTCTGCAAGCACCATATCAGATACCGTGGGAGTATAGATATGGGGGTGTTACAGGATGTGTCCTTCCTGTCCGCATTTGAAACTTACGACCGGTATTCGTTCTCCTTCCTTGGAAATGGGTGTCGATGCTACTGTCGATGTCTTTTTGTCATTATTGAATCTTCTCTTCTTAAAGTTCTTCCCATTTAGTTCACCTTTCCTATTATCTTGGCCATGATTACCACCGAAGTGGTTACCATTTCTGGCATGATAATTTCCTCCACGATGATTATCATTATCCCGATGGTCGTTGCCACCGGTACGATTATAATCGTGTTATTGTTCGTTACCTTTTGGTTGAGCTGACTTATTATTACGCTCAACTAACTGAGCTCTATTCACAACATCTGAATATAAACAAAGTTTGTGAGAAATTAGGTATTGACATATTTCGAGTGTAAACCTCTTAGAAACATTCGCGTCATTCGCTCCTCATTATCAACCAAATGGGATGCAAACCGGGATAACTCTATAAACTTAGTCTCGTGCTGCGATACGATCATATTGTTTATCTCCAGTTTGATGAATTCCACCTTCTTCATGTGACGAATACTTTCGGTAAAGTATTTGTCATTGAATAATTCTTGAAACTTCTCACAAGACATCTTTAATGCATTGGTTGAGTATGTATTCTGATTCCCACCAATGATCCGCCTATTTTCTCAACATGAAGGTGGCGAAAGGAACCTTTTGCTCTTTTAAGCATCCCAAGACATCAAATATCTTGGTGATTTTCTTAATCCACGTCTCTGCCTTTAGTGGTTCTAGCTTTCCCAAAAACTCAGGTGGTCCCAATTCCTTGAACTGCTTAGCGTTGACCAGCCGTGAGTTGCCACTGTTTCCACCTGCATTATAAATAAGAGTCTCTCTCGTTTGGTGTTTCATGAATTCTAAAAAACTCCTAAACGTACCATCGTTCGTCATTTGATCAGTGTTGTTGTTTACATGAGGATTATTATCTTCCCGATGCACATTATCCTGGTTATTGATTGTGGGTGACTCAACGGTGTCATGTGCTCCGTTGTTTATCTCAATATTTTTAGATGTCATTTTTTAAACACTACCACAAAACAAGGGTTAATTGATATGCCACATAATATCCCTATATTCTGACCGACCAATTAAATAACAAATAAACTTAGGTAGGTCATACTAGCAAAGGAATTACTCGTCTCTCCCCTCCTAGTTCTAGTCTCAAATCTCAACCAGACATCATATCCCTAAACTATGATACCAAATGTGACGCCTCCAAAATAGGTATACATCACCCATTCCGAGTCGCCAAATACATGGTACAAAATATAAATACAAACTTAATTATACAACTATCGTGCAAAATACGACAACACAATAGCTGAGAGTTTTAACACGAATATTATCTTCTAGATAATATCTAAACTCAAATTCAATCTTATTACAATTATTATCACACTATTTCATAGAATAGTGAGGACTACTAAAACAACCATCTGGACCGTCAATCCATTCCCCGACTAGTTCCAACTTTATTCTCATTTCCTGAAGAGAACAGTGAAAGAAAAGGGTGAGCTCAACTAGCCCAGTAAGAAATATTATGACTAAAATAATGCAGAATAAATTATCATTTGCCTTCAACAGTATAACAACTGATAGAATACAATAGACAACAAGTTTTAGATCAACAACTGTAGCGGAATAAGCAATCCATTAGAAGAGTCAAGTAGAGCATGATATCTACTATCTTCTATGATTTAAAAGTTTATCATCAATTTTATCGCTAAGACTCAGCTTTAATAAATAATCCACATCACTGAATTATCTTTGCACTACGGGCCAAGGATATTCATTAGTATCACGACAACGAATTATCCATGCACTACGGGCCAATGATATTCGTGTTTTCACCAATGGTCATGAACATGCCAAACAACAATTCATCTTTGCACCTTTGGCCGAAGAGAACGCATGGTCATCATTATACTAATAACTGTCGCTGAGACTCGGCTTAATAATCCACATCACTTGTAACATTACAGTTCATGATTACACCGAATAATCCCTGGTCATAATCATACCAATCAACAGTTCATCTTTGCACCCTTGGCCGAAGATGACTTTCAGCACAATATAAGCATAAGGATGATGACAGTGATATAAAAAATCAATCAAATGAGATCAACGATAAATATTAAAGATTTTATAATTTAATTTATCCAGAATTCAAAACTATCTAAATTGTCAACATGATACTGCTTTGTGAAGTAAAAGTCAAGAATAATAATCTATCAAAAATGATTTGGATAAAAAGAAATAATTTTTTATCATAAATAGTACCCCGGGTGAATAGTACCTGAGTAAATAGTACCCCATGAATAGTACTTCAGGAATAGTACCCCGTGAATAGTACTCTGGCATGAAAAGGTTAAAACTTATCAAGAATGCTCAGAATAATATTTTCATGAAAAGATACTAAATTAAGCGCAAATATCAAGGATATTCTACTAATTTCATGGAGTGTATAAGCCAAAACTAAACAAAATGAATGTAGAATTTAGAATCTGAAACGAAATAATATTACTTACATACTACAAAGTATGGAAGAAAATATTATTTCATACGAATATTGAACAAAAATAATATCCCTTACAACTGTTGAACGAAAATAATATTCCTTACGAATATTGAATGAAATTAATATTCCTTACGAATATTAAACGAAGATAATATTTCTTGCAAATATTGAACGAAATAAAATTTCTTACGAATACGAAAAATAATATCGTAAGCAAATATGAAATAAATAATACCCCTTACCTTAAAAAGGAGAGTATTCCAACAAGTATAGCGGAGATATTCTTGAAGAAAACTTTCATTATTTTCTACACTCAAAGCTTCCTTAAACTCTAAAGAAATACGCTCAATATTATAGAAGAAGAATTCTTTGATTCTGGTTGTGATTTTCTTTTCTAAATTGAGCATCCTATTTATAGGAGAATGGAAGGATACTATTTAGGAAATAATCACGGATCAAACAGTGGGAAGAAAAAAAAATTCACGGGCGCCGAATCTGATTTTCTCAAGAATTTACTATACAATGCATGGTAAAATACTATGCAAATAAAATAAAATATATTCTATTTTTTTCATAAAAAACAAAACTTATTATAATATATAATAATAATAATAATAATAATAATAATAATAATAATAATAATAATAATAATAATAATACACCTCCACTCCCTCAAGACATCCCCCCCCATTCATAACCATGTAATTTATATATATATATATATATATATATATATATATATATATATATATATATATATATATATATATATATATATATATATATATACAAACACACACACACACACACACACACACACACACACACACACTTTTATCCATCCTTCCACCCATCACTTTCACCCACACTCTCTTACACACACGTAAACACACACACACACACAATATATATATATATATATATTAAACATATATATTATATAACTTATAATATATATATATACAATAACCTCTCTCGTGAACCATTCCTTTTTCTCCTCCCATCTCATTTTTTCTTCACACGTGGGCCCCACGTGTAGGCCACCCCTACTATATATATATATATATATATATATATATATATATATATATATAAATAACTTTTTGCCGATTATTTTGAAAAATGTCTAAATGGGGTCCAAATAATAATCCAAATTTACAAAAATACTTCATAAAAAAATCCCCTCAATATTTTTAACAACATTTATTCATCATTATTATAACCCGCAATATTAACAACTAGATCGTTGCTAGGAAAGAGGGGGCTTTCTGATAAGGATTTCTCCTTATTGGCGTGCAATTAGGTGACCAAGCCCCTTTCCTCGACAGAACTTTCTAGACATTGTTAATTATGCAAATAATAATATGAATAACTTGTCATCTCAAGTATTGATTTAATAATATAAAATACTGTGACAATAATTGAATCAATAACATGAGATACTATGCAACAATTATTGTAGCAATAATTGAGTATAACTGAGTGACTTCTCACGTAAGCATCAATAATCAATACATGTGCTACTATGCAACCCGCAGTATTCTCGTACTTTTACCACGGGTATTTCAATAGTTAACGGTAAAACTTTCACGATATTTTCATAAAAGTTACTTTTGTCATTTTTAACTCATAATAATTTCATTGTGGGGTCCACCAATGATTGTGTTGTTGTACGAATATTGCCTGTTAAAACGAATATTCCTCGATCAATCGAATATTTTTATAACAACTTGCATATTTTGCAAAATTTATAATTATTACCCACAACTATAACATTATATCAAATTCACACCTTAATATTTTAAAAAAATATTTCGAGAAAATTAATCTTTATTCATAAAATTTAGGGTCTTACACATGAACCCACAACTGTCACCCAAGCCTTAAAAGATCCAAAATGTCTACATGCCTTCTGATCCCAACCAAAATTTGGTTGGCTGTAAATGGATTTTTTGCACCAAATACTTGCTTGATGGTTCTGTCGATAAGTACAAGCCACGTTTAGTTGCAAAGGGCTTTCACCAACGTCCGGAATTGACTTCCATGACATATATAGTCCGTTGTTAAACCAACCACTATTCATTTGGTACTGATATTGCGATCCACTACCGTGGCCTCTTGGCAGCTTGATGTAAATAACGCCTTTCTTCAAGGCACTCTATCCGAAGATGTATTCATGGCACAACCATTGGGCTTTATAGATCCAGTTACCCTCATCATATCTCGCAAGCTTCAAAGGCCATCTACTTGTCTCAAACAAGCTCCCCGAGCATGGTATCATGAGCTTAGCTTTCTTCTCACTTCAAGATTTGTGAACTCTAATGCAGACACATCCCTATTTATATTTCATGCTAACAACACTATCATCTATTTTCTCATTTATGTGGATGATTTCATTATCAAAGGTAACAATACACGAGTTGTCACACCCCCAATCTGGGTACTCCATTCTCACAGATTTGGTGCTCACTATCCAAACCAATACATCTAACTACCCATAACAAAGGATAAAGACATAATTTAAATAACTTAAACAATAATCTTTCCCATTAAAGGGTTACTTCATCTTAAAATAATCTCATGTAATCTAACCTTAAATTATTACATAAGTCTGCGGAATACATCATAAAATAAAGTAAGTCTTATAACATAATTCATCCAATAAATTCACATAAATCTTCAACACTTGGACATCTTGCCCTTTCCTTTGCTGGAAGATGGCTAATTGACCTTTTCGACTTTAGCTGCAGTGTTAATTGCAAGAGTGAGTAAACAATTGCTCATTGATATAGAGAGTAATAATAATAACAACATGAGAATGAACAGCGAATACTAAATAATGGTGAACTTGTTCTATGAAAAAAATAGAAAATAAGTTCGAATTTAATATCTAAGGGTCTTAAGACCACGAACTATGTCCCCGATATTTAGGTATTATTACCCCAACCTTAACAGTCATTTAGACTGTACAAACCCTTTTTTACGTACTTAGGGGGATCAACCCTTTTTACCATGTATTGTGCATAAACATCTAAACGTTACACGTACATAATCCCCTATGATAGGGTTGTTCGTCTCAATTTGAATTTAGAATTTTTGTACAAAAGAAAGTTTAGTTTGGAACTAGCTTATCAGTGGTTCTAGAATTTTAGAACAATTTTCAATTATAGACCAATTCAATCAATAAAAGTTTACTTGCCACTTGAAGGTTCAATACAACAATATAGAATTGAACAAGGTTATTTAAGTCAAAGATTGAATAACAACAATATACAATTGAGTAGACATCGTATACATGCAAAGTACTATATTCAAAAGAGTTAGAACAATCTCCTTTGAATCAATGTATTAGAACAATATATGCTTTGAATAATAATAACAAGAATAAGGTAAGTGAAACCCACTCGATGTAACGAATTAGGTTACAAGAGTTTATACAACCATACATAAGATAGAATCAATAGGCTTACTCAACTATAATATAGGATTTACATAATGATAATTTAGAACTAGAAAGCTTGCTTGACAATAATAAAATAACAGAATTATGGAACTTGGATTCATTATAAAGAGAATGAAGTTAGGGAACTTGCCTCGTGTGTAAGCTACACAAGTATAATAATGTTTGCCAATTACCCTATATATACCATTGAAATTACAATACCAATTAGTTGTATTAATATTAGCTTTATGGGTTTAACAACCATTTAAGTCATAACTGTTAACTTAATGTCTAATCACGTTGGTTAACCACCCTTATGAATTTGAAGTCTCGCGATCGCCTAATATAAACTTTAACATTCATCTCTAACCCTTGTAAACGTTAATTTTTATTCATTACATAACTTATTTAAATGATAACTTAAAATATTCACATTTGGTATCACCACCCGTAACTTACAGTTATAATGTCTTATGTTATGATTTAACGTGTTTATCATGCATGCCATATAAGATTCGGTCCTTATTTTATAGTTTACAAATAATTAGAACTCACTTCCTAGGTTCGAGAACACAGACAACAAGGCATACTTCAAGTCTTAACTTTACCGGCGATTCAAATGCTACCGGTGTTTGACTTCTAAAACCATACTGGCGTAGTCAAGCTACTGCTTTCTTCCTATGGTACCGCAAGTCTGAGATCGTCATACACTTTACGAAACTATAGTTTGCATCTCTGCTTTTGTACTAACACTCCAATTAACCCAATTTCCATAGAAATTCACAAAACCTAACATCTAAAACTTTGTAATAACATCCATACGCACACAATTCATCATTCTAACAACATAAACATTATATATACTTGACTTTTAAGGATCAAAACCACACATTTTCCCAATTTCTTCATTTTTAACACTTTTAGCGAATTTGATTGCCACAACTTCATTTTGTAACCAATTGACACGATTCAAACTACGTTGTTTTCATTTTTGACATATTATCACAATCTAACAAAAATTTGTAGATTATAGCAAGTATTGGACATAAAATTTTGTACTTACACAAGCCATATTACACCCAAATACACGATGTTATTCTAACTTCCTTCTTACAAAGCCAATTCTAACGAATTTGATTACTAACCACTGTATATATATGATAATAATAGATTTTACAATATAATTATGCACGCCCATAACCCATATCTTATAAGAAACAACTTATCTAAACCACTTTTCGAGAGAATGAAAATCACAAAAATGAAAAATTAGAGTTAGGGTAGATTATACATTGATTTAGCAAAATGTTTAGCAAGCCCTTCACTTCCTCTTGACAATCTCGTAGAATTCTCTCTAGCTCTCACTCAATTTCCTATGTGTTTTTCTTAGTTAGCCATAGGAAAAGAAATACGCGATATTATAACCCACCTTAGCCTCTCTCTCCCACGTTTGTCGGTACAAAGCCAACAAAGTTGCGTCGGTTCAAAAAAAGGCAAAGGCCACAAGGCCTTGTTTGGCTACCAAAAATTCCCCCTTCCAATTTATTTTTATAATATTTTTATTATATAGTTTTTACTTGTCACACATGTAACAAATTTAAATAGCTCACAATTATAAGTATAATAATTATAATTTTTATTATAATTATACTTAAAATTAATAAATTATGATATATCTAATTTAATTATTAAATTAGAATTAAACATCACTTTATTTAATTTACTTATTTTTCTTAAATATTAAACAATTCTTTTAGTTTAATTATTTCATTAAATTAAATCTTCAAATAAAATTACTATTATTCAATTTAATTAACATTAATCAATTTAGTTACTAAATTCTTGCACCAAGATTCCATCAATTATTTATTTTTCTCAATAAATATTTAAATTACAAAATTTCTCAATTAGTTACATCATTCCCTCCTTAGAAGGATTTTGTTCCCAAAATCACAACTCGATAAATTTATTCATTACATGTTTCCCTCCCTAACAGGATTCTGTCCCCAGAATCGCTATACAAGATTAAGAAAATAATTGAGGATAATTTTCATCATAACATCTTCAAGTTCCCACGTAGCTTCTTCAACATTGTGGTTTCTCTAGATTACCTTAATGAAGGTATTACTTTATTCCTCGATTACTTGCTCTTTTTCTCGTCGATAATTTGAACAGGACTTCTTCGTATGACAAGTCCTTCTCAAACTGTAATGGCTCATATTCTATGACATGCTTATAATCAGGCTTACAAAATGCATGAAAAGTAACTAAGAAACATGAGATTAAGCAACTAATTCAAGTAACAAATACCAGATAAGTAGGTATAAAATCTACTTATCACATGCCCACAAGGAGTTCGACACTGTTGTATACCTTATTTTCTCGAAGATACCTCGCATCTCAAAAATAAAAGCAATTAAGCCAAGCACTTAATAAAATAGAAGTATCAAATGCCTCAATTTCTATTGAGCATATAGGGTTTGAAAAATCTCTTTTACAAAACATCATCATATATCTTGTTAAAACCTAATTTTACATAAATTCAAACCTTTTGTATATAGGTGCAAATGAGGCATAGCACTACTTCCAAATAATTGCACATTGACCCACACACACACACACATTCATATAACAGTTTAATTAAAAAGTGGCAGTCACCGTGGTAACACGGATGTTGGGGGGTGCCTAACACCTTCCATCCGCATAAGCAAGTCCCCGGGCCCTAATGAATCTACATTTATAGACCCGGTTTAGCATTGTCACATCACGCGATCAATGTGCAAACCTTTTCTCGGTTGAGTTGGTGCAACCATTTAAAATACCAACCGATTTACTCTTACGATCCAATCGTTGACATATAAATGTCGGACCTTTTCACAACTTGTTTTTTCAAACAAATCTCACCTAACATGAGAATACCAAAAGACAAGAACAGAAAAGGGACAGTAAAAATCCCAACATCGACATGTGGCGACTCTGCTGGGGACTCCAGTAAGAGGACTTAAGCCGCTACTACAAACTTTTCAAAAATGTTATATACTTGTGTGTGGATGTTGCATTTACATTTTTGATAAATGTGTACGAATGCATTTACTTATTGCACTTAATGCTTTACACTATATCTCAGATACTATATTAGTGCTTCAGTACATGTCATCATTCCCATAACAAAGATGAGATCGTTGCATGTGAATGTATGTTGTGTGGTTCCTCCACCGTGAGGCTATCCTGTTGGTGTCTTATTATTTGGACTTGTAGGGAGACTAATTCCAACGAGGCTCAAGAAAGGCACCACCAGTTAAGCTTTCGAGTTGAAAGACCAAATTAACTTCCCGTCAAGTAAATTGCGATGATCTTGGAAACTTCATGCCAAAAAGCCACGAGAGTAGCCTAAGATAGGTCGACCTCGATAAACCAAACACGAAGGAAGTCTCTTTATACTTTCCCATTTCAATTACTCAGTAATTACTTGTAATTTCATTCCATATGAATCTCAATGTAATGGAAAATATGAAGGAATATGTGTACATGCATATTAAAACCTAACATGTTATCTTGTCTTATAAACATCTAACATCCATTTTGCGGGATAATATTCCTAAAATGGATACATCACATAACATGTAACATTTATACATTCCTAAAGACTAAACTACGTAAGTCTTTTTATATGGAAGCAATTGGTCCTGCTATCTGCTTCAAAATTCAAAAAGGCATTAAGCCCACAATGGATACATAGCTACAAGTGCTTCACCTGATCCTACTCTTATTTCTCGAGAGGAGTTCAAAGGATTAAGGAATCAGATATAAGAATTGGCTATTTTTCTAAAAGAACAAAGTAAAAACACTCGGGGCCAGACAATGCCTATTCAACCAGAGTCATTCACACCAGAGGCGCTCGGTATTATTGCAAAAGATGGAAACCCGGATACTTGAACCTCATTACAATAAAGGAACCAACAAAACCCCTGAAATCACAAAACTCAGGGATGATCGAAAAACTGGGGATACTAGAAAGAAAGTCCAACAAATGGAGGAAACCATCCGGTCAATTAAAGGGACTAAAACTATGGAAGTGTCACCTATTCAGATCTCTGCATATTCTCAGGGGCTCGATATCCTAACAAATTCAAAGTCCCAGAGTTTGAAAAGTACAATGGGCCAAGCGATCCCTATACGCACCTAAAAGTATATATTGACGAACTGGGGTCTTATGCTGAAGATGAAAGCCTCTGATTGCAACTTTTCCAAAAGAGTCTTACTAGAGAGGCTAAAGTCTGGTCTGCCCGACTTGACAATGCCAGAATCCACAACTGGGAAGAATTGGCCCATGCCTTTCTAAATTAGTACAGTTTTCAGTCACAAATGGAACCGGATCGATACCAAGTGACTATAGTTAAAAAGCAAAGTACTGAATCTTTCCGAGAATATACTCAAAGGTGGAGACATCTAGCAGTGCAAGTCATTCCATCAATGATAGAAACTGAGATGGTAATGACGTTTATTGATATCCAAGAGGCTCCTTACTATGAGAGGATCCTAGCAGACATAGGAAAGCCATTCTCGAAAATGATCAAACACGACGAAATGGCAGAGATGGGCCTGAAGGTTGTAACGATCCGAAATTTCAAATTGTAATTTAAATATTTATTGAGTTATATAAATATTATTTGAGGTGTTTATTTTTAAATAAATATTTTATTGATGTGATGGTTGATGAATCTAAATGATTGGAGAATTTTCTAAATTAAATTAATTTATAATTTAGAGGTTTGTATTATAACATGAGGTGTTATGTTGTTGTGTTGATTTAATAATTTAGATGGTATGTTAAATTATTAAATAAAGTTATAATGAAAATTATAATTTGGTGATATTTGCTAAAATACTATATTTAATTAAAATATAGTATGTGACTATAATTATAAACTAAAGTGTTTATTAAGATAAATTTAAAAGGATTTAAATTAGTTTTTGTCAAACAAGGCTTAAGTATTTTAATTATTTAAAATTTTAAATGGTTTGCCAAACAAGCCTTATGGCTTTTGATATTCTAATTTTGAAATTTAAATTTAATTATATAAATAAAATAAGTAGAATAATAAATATAATATATTTATAATATGAAGCGTTTGTTTTATAACCGCCATTTTATTAAGTTGGTATTAAGGTCCTGATGCTTTTATTTGTGCGTATAGTTTTATTTAGTTGGTTATTTGCTAGCCTAGAGTTCGGAGAATTGAGAGTTGAGAGAAACTTGAGAGAATTTGAGAGAGCTTGTGCAGAGAAGAAAACAATTCCAATTATGTAGCAAGGATTTACATTAAGCGGAAAAAAGGTATGTTCAATACTCTTATTATGCATATATGGGTTTTACTAGCATAAACCTTCTAAGTCTGTGAATTCAGGTTTGTGGAATTGTGGATAAGTATAATCTGTTAATAGTGATTATACATGTTGGTGATGCTAAAGTTTATGTTTAAATCAAAATTACATGTTAATTTCTTGATATCGATGAGACATTTTTGATAATATATATATATTCCCATATGTTCATGAAAAGTATCAATTTTAGTGGCTAATTAGTATGAGAAATTGTAAATTGAAGTTTGTATATGGTAGTTCATTGAGATACGAACATAACGTGGTTTGAATGGAGTAATTTGGTCAAGTAATGAAATCACGTTGATGATTTTTGGGGATGAATATTAAAAATGGAGTTTTATATGAAAAATATGAAAATTGAGAAATTAAAATAGTTTTAGTTGTTGTTAAATTGTGTTAAGTGATTGAATAGGTGAGCAATCATGTTTAGGATAGTTATATAATTATTTTACGTGTTATTATCACTATTTTGGTGGGTGAAATTTGTGTTTGTTGGGCTAAATTTGGCTCTTGTTTATTAGCCTTCTCTCGCGATCTGTCTCAACACCTATGCAAGGCAAAAAAAGCAAATTGCATTGGCTTGGTCCCAAGCTTTTCAGATGGCAAGCAATTGCTACCATACCACAGTTTTAGATTCTGACTTCTGCTATTACTGCAGACTTGGGATAGCATCATAGTATGGTTTGATGGGTAATGTTAAGGTTAACATAACATAGTGAATTGTGGTTAGTAAGTTCAAAGTTGCAAAAATGATTAGGAAGTCGAGAACGCGTTATGTGATAATTTAGTATACCTAATAAACATTAGACATGTGTTGCGTTAAACACTTAGAGTTTCTAAAATGTGAATGGTAATGAACATGTTTTGGTATGTTAGCATATCTAATAGATATTGTGGTTCTAAAATTATATGTAGGTGATCGTGAGTTTAATTTTATAGCTTACGCTCAAGGCAAGTTTTAAAACCCTATCTTTTTACATTGAGAACGTTTTCTAATCAAAATAACTCCTGAATATGAACGAAAATATATGAACAATGGTACAAACGAATAAAGTCTCCAAAACATATTGACACGATTAACTAATTTCGAATGATTTTTTGACAAGACCTTAACAAATGGGATTGTCTTCTCCCTCATAACCCGTTCTTGACGATCTAAAATTGCCTCAGCCTCTTCCTCAGAAATAAGATCTTCTTGAATCTTACGTAACGTGTATTGCACAACACAAAGCGGATGAGAGTTATACTTCCTTAACACTGAAACATGAAAGATATTATGTACATGAGATAACTGTGGAGGCAAAGCCACCCGATATGCCACTTCTCCAACTCTCTCAAGGACTTCAAAAGGGCCAATGAAATGTGGACTAAGCTTCCTTTTCAAACTAAACCTTCGAAAACCTTTCCATGGAAAAACTTTCAAAAACAGGTGTTCACCAGGTGTGAATTCAAGAGCCCTCCTATGAATATCAGCATAACTCTTTTGCCACGATCTAGCTTCTTTCAATTTTTCTTTAGCCACTGCTACCTTATCCATAGTAATCCTAACCAAATCGGGTCCTTCTATTACCTTTTCTCCAACCTCATCCCAACAAGTTGGAGCTCGACACTTTTTACAATATAATGCTTCAAAAGGAGCCATAACAATACTAGTTTGCCAAGTGTTATTATATGCGAACTCCACCAAACTCAAATAATCATCCCAGTTTCCTGTCCATTCTAAAGCACAAGATCGCAACATGTCTTCTAACGTCTGAATAGTTCTCTTTGATTTTCCATCTGTCTTCGGGTGAAAAGTTGTATTATAGTTGAGTCGCGTTCTCCAAGCTCGTTGAAATCCTTTCCAAAATCGAGAAGTAAACTGCGGATCCCGATCCGAAACAATAGAAACTGGAGTACCATGAAGCCTAACAATCTCACGTTGAAAAATATCTGCTAACTTATTTACCGAAAAATTCTCACGAATAGCCAAAAAATGGGCAGATTTGGTCAAACGATCCACTACCACCCAAATAACATCATACTTTTTAAGAGTCCTCGGTAAACCAATCATAAAGTCCATCGAAATGTCATCCCATTTCCACACAGAAATCTCTAACTGTTGCAACAAACCACCAGGCCGCTGATGCTCTATTTTCACTTGTTGACAAGTAAGACATTTACTCATAAATTCAGCTACATCCCTTTTCATTCCACTCCACTAAAAATTCTCCTTCAGATCCTTATACATCTTTGTAGACCCCGGATGAATGGAAAACGGCGAACTATGAGCTTCGGTCAACACTACCTCACGAATCATTGGATCCATCGAAACACATAATCGTTTACCAAACCATATCACACCTTGTTCGTCAATGCGAAACTCTGGCTGCCTACCCTCATCCATATTATGCGCTACAGCCCACAACTCGCCATCCTCTTTTTAGGCTTCTTTAATACGTAAAATAAGATAAGGTTCTACCCTCATACCTACTACCAACCCATCAGAACCTCTAGCATATAGCTCCAAACCCACACGCTCTATGTAACGTCCCCATATCTATACTCCCACGGTATCTGATATGGTGTTTACAGTAAATCAACATAATGCTTTTAAATCTATACACCCATGGTATCTGATTATAAGATTACATTAAATATAGGGACTATCAGATATAATTCCCATAGATCCAAAATTCATAGTATCCCATAACAGATATAAATTCTCAAGAGAACTATTACTATGTTTGGATACCCTCACTTGGATATATAAACTATATCTGTGACTAGAATCTATTTATTCGAAATTCAGAGTATCGGTAATAACATGAACAATCCATATTACTAATACCCTCACCCGGATGTATAGTTTAAGCGAATGAATTTATACTATCGTATCGATAGTAACTATCTATCAAAAATCCGAGTATCAATAACAACCCTGAATAGTCCATGCTATTAATACCCTCACTCGTATAAATTGTTCCCAAGGATCTCAACTAGATTCGAAGAAGTCTAATTTTTACATCTATATATATAAGAAAACACGGTTGCGAAAATAAAAGATGTTATATATATCATAATATTAAGATTCGATTACATGATTCTCATAACGAGTTCTTATTACAAGGTATTCAAACAGACAAGAATATAATCTAATCTATGTAGGGACGCTTCCCTTTATCTACTCCAGATGTTCCAGGATTACCATCTAAAACAGAAAGGGAATAATTTGCAAGGGTGAGCAATGACATGCTCAGCAAGTGTTGTATTTATAACAATATAGGATTTGAAGAAATATAACAATTCAAATTTCGACTGATAGTTGTTACCATTTCTAGATTTCTATTTATTACAACCATTTTTGGAATTTTTCTTTATGTCACTACACAAAGATATAAAAATATCGTTCGATATATGAGATAGGGGATCTGCCCATTAAACATCTTAGGAGTATGCATATCATCCTACTAGTGCTCAAAATACACCAAAATTAATGTCAATATATGAATTGACCAAATCTCGATCCCTTACGGGATACCCAACTTCAGTATAGGATGTCTTACCAAAACAATTTGGTTTGACACAAAAGTTTATGCTCAATAAACAATTCATTTTTGAGTTATGCTGAAACTATAGCAATAACTTTACAATAATTGGTAATTCAAGTTTAGGTTTGGTATAACATATCAAAAATTATTCAAGATATAAGTGTAGGGTTTAGAAAACTTGCAAAAGTAATAACTTGGGTATAGGAAACTTGCCTGAGTGTAGATCAGTTAAGTTATGCTATTCAATCATTAATAAATACCTACGATGTTCATATATATAAATCTAACACGTTAGTATTGATAACAATACTCAATTATAACATTTATATAATATCGGGTTAGATTAATAGAGTTTGGTGTTGAATACCTTTGATAAATGGACTAAATTTTATTTGTAAAATTTAATTATCCTTTATAATACCTTTTTAGAAATTTTAAAGTATTTAAAACATTTATTTATCTTTAAAAATGATTTTTAAATCATTTATTTCTATTTATAAGAAATTAATATTTACTTAAAATTTTACAAAAACATTGATTATTTTTTAAATAATTTATATTCATTTATTATAATTTTATATCATTAATAATATTTTTCCATAATTATTTAGTATTTATAAATAATTATTCTAATTTCTTTATTAATAAGTTAATTATTAATAATATCTAAATATAATAAATTAATTATTAAATTTATGTAAAAATATCATAATTTAATTATAATTATTTAATATAATTTGAAAAATGTTTTTATATTTATTTATTAATTATTTCTAATTTTTTTATAATTTATTTTTAGAAAAATAATTTACATGTCATCAAAAAGCTCTTCAAAGTGATGTAAAGTGTCATTGTAGGTGTTCTTGAGTTTAAAGCGGCGCGTAGTTTGGTACGGTCGAGTGACCAGGTTGACCACTAATTAAAATGTTACTGATAATGATTTTTGGTTTGTTCAAAAGTTGATGTTGTAGTAATAATACAGTAGTATAACATGAAACAAATTTTAGGCTTTAACCTATATATAACAAGAAGTTATAGAGACTCAAAGTCATCATGTCGAGTCGTTCTTGAGTTTCGGTAACGCAGTAACGATAGTCACGGCCAATTCAACGATTTTGTGGCTTAAATATCTTTGATTCTGTGTAATAGATGTGTGTTGTGTTTGTTGTAACATGTAATATATATGTCAGGGAACATATATATAAGAATAACATGAACAAAGCATAAATCTAAGGTCTCTAATTATGCTGGTCAAAGTACAGCCAAACGCTATTCTTCTTGTTTTTCAGTTTTCTAGGAAACCCAGAAAACTTGGTCAAGCTCAGTCAATGGATTTTGACCATTAATTCCAGTAAACCTATATGTTGTTTGTTCAATTAAAGATCATAGATATGTAGTACATATAACGGTATTATTGATCTATAATAAAATTTACAAAAATAACAAATGTAAGATGATTAAATGAGATTGATCAAGCGGTAGGTTTGCTCGATTTGTTTTGAGTTTTTCGGTAACCCAAAAATCGCAATTAAGTGAACAAATAACCCACTTTGACTTCTTATAACTTGAAATTTATGGTTCAAATGAATCTGTTTTCTTTTCCAGATTAAAGACCTACTAACAGGCTACAAATACCAAACAATTATCAGACCAAAATATAAACACATATGAATCTACAGGACCTAACATTCGACTATCAGACATAGTTTTCAAAATTTCCAGATTTCTTAAAACACTTAATTAAGGCATCTAGATGTTATAAAAACGTGTTCTACAAATCTAACATACTTTCTAACATACTAATACATAATTCTAAACATCTAAACAATAAATCTAACATAGGATCAAAGAGCTAATTATGAACTAGGGTTTATACCTTTTCTTGAACAATTTTTTATTCTAGCTTTTGATTTCGTTGCTGCTATCACCCAGGCTTGATTTGGTAGGTTTATAAGTGTATCTAGGCTTAGAATTTCGTGAGTTTGCTCAGCCCTAAGGTTCCTATTTATAGAATTCTTCAACTTGGCTTTTTCATCATTTTTGAGCAACTTGCCTCTACAAATATATGATTTGATGACTATTGTCATGATTGGGAGTTACAAGCATGTCATGTGTAGCCTATAAACTTGCAATGGTGACTCCTAACCTACTTGTGAGCTAGTTAGGTTTGTTTAGTAGCTTAATTAGGCTTTAATCTTCACTACTCTTGATTAGAGTTTTGTTTCTAATGATTAGGAATGTTAGGTAATGTTAGTTAGTACCTAATTGAAGTTTACTAACCATGATTAGGTGTTATGATAAACTAATTAGGGTTTAATCACTAATTAGGGTTTAATTTACAAATTAGGGTTAGGGTTTTGCTAATTAGGGTTAGAGTTTGTTAATCTAGGGTTGTTAACCTAAATTTCTCACTAATCCTAATAAGCACGACAAAGCGTTTTGTCATTGTAAGCACGACAAAGCAACTTGTCAAAATAATTTTACCGAAAAGTTCAATTATAGAAAAACAAATTTAAGCACGAGGTGTCAAGCACGACGTTTTTAGGACAAAAAATTATTTTGTCAGATTTGTCAAAGCAAGTATATATTAACACAACACATTTAAAATGGAGAAATTTTATTTATATAACGGGATTGTATACATACGAGTCTTATTAGGGTTTTGGGTTTTTACACTCTATATCCGAGATAAGTTGAGGTTGTGTAACCAAGGCAGCTACACTCCCCAAGATTTTTTGGCTAAGAGCATCTGCAACCACATTAGCCTTATCGGGGTGATACTGAATCCTGGCATCATAATCCTTTAGAAGCTCCAACCAACGCCTCTGCCTCATGTTAAGCTACTTCTGAGTAAAAATGTATTTAAGGCTCTTGTGGTCGGTGAAAATGTCACAAGTCTCTCCATATAAACAGTGTCTCCAAATTTTTAGGGCAAAAATAACTGCTGCTAACTCCAAGTCCTGTGTAGGATAATTCCCCTCATAAGGTTTAAGTTGTATGGAAGCATAAGTAATTACCTTACCATTTTGCATCAAAACACACCCTAATCCCTTCTTGGAAGCAACATTGTAAATCTGATAACCTCCTGTCCCCTACGGTAATGTAAACACTGGAGCCGACACAAGCCTCTTCTTAAGTTCCTCAAAACTTTTCTCACGTTCCCTATTCCACACAAACTTTATGCCCTTCTTCATCAACTGAGTTAATGGAACATCTAACAAAAAGAAACCTTCCATAAATCGCCTGTAGTACCCTGCCAAACCCAAGAAACTCCTTACTTTAGTTACCATGGTAGGTCTTGGCCAATTAGTGATAGCCTCAACCTTCGCAGGATCCACCTTAATACCTTCAGCAGACACGACATGTCCCAAAAATGCTACCTATTATTACCAAAGCTGGCATTTGGAGAACTAAGCATATAACTTATTCTTCTGCAGAACCCCCAAAACAGTATGAATATGCTCTTCATGCTCCTCCTTAGACTTGGAATACACCAAAAATTCATTAATGAAGACAATGATAAATTGGTCTAAGTACTCGCTAAAAACCCATTTCATCATATCCATAAACATTGTCAGAGCATTAGTTAACCCAAATGACATCACAAAAAACTCATAGTGCCCATACCGAGAGTCTAAAAGCTATTTTTGGAATGTCCTCTTCCTCACCTCAACTGATGGTACCCAGACCTCAAATCTATCTTTGAGAAGAACTTTACCCCTTGGAGCTGATCGAAAAGGTCATCTATCCGTTGTAAGATCCTAACTTTTATGAATAAAGATGATTTTTCTACAAATTTCATTTTTGAATATTATAGAATGAATTTGATATAATGTTATAGTTGTGGTAATATTTATAAATTTTACAAAGTACACAAGTTGTTATATAATATTCGATTGGTCGTGGAATATTCGTTTTAACGAGGAATATTCGTATGCGACAAGACAATCATTAGTAGACCCCTACAAATCTAAATTATTGTTTGATTAAGAAAACGAAAAAAATATTTTTATGAAAATAACAACGGAAGTTTTACCGTTAACTTTTGAAACACCCTGTTAAAAGTACGATGTCGACGTGGTTGTATAGTAGCACACCAGTATTGATTATTGATGCTTACGTGAGAAGTCACTCGGTTTTATTCAATTATTGCTACGATGAATTGTTGCATAGTATCTCACGTTATTTGATTCAATTATTGTCAATATTTTATATATTATTAAATCAGTAATTGAGATAACAAAGTTGTTAATATTATTATTTGCAATATTAACGATGTCTAGAAGTTCATCGAAGGAGAGGTTTGGTCACCTAATTGCACGCCATAGGAGAAATTCTTATTGGAAAGCCCCTCTTTCCTAGAGCGACTGGTGCGATTAATAGTGTGAATTATAATAATGATGATGAATTTTGTTTTATTATTATTATAAATATAATAAAATAGAAAACTTTTATATAAAACAGAAAACTTTTTATATAAAAATGTAATACTTTTATAAAGTTTTGTTTTATTTGATTATAAATAGAATATAATATATTTTATTATGAATAGTGTTTTGCATAGTGCTGCGTAGTATTTGCATAGTAAAATCTTTTATATAAAATAGAATACTTTTATAAAGTTATTTGTTTTATTATATTACAAATAGAATATATTATATTTTATTATGCATAGTACTGCGATAGTGTTTGCATAGTAAAATCTTTTTTATATAAAATAGAATACTTTTATAAAGTTATTTATTTTATTAGATTTTAAATAATATATATATATATATATATTATAAATAGAATATATTATATTTTATTGTATAGTATCCTTTCCATTCTCCTATAAATAAGATGTTTAGTTAGAATTGAAAACACTAGAAATTCAGAGAATTTTTCTTCTATAATCTTGACTGTATTTCTTTAGAGTTTTAAGAAGCTTTGAGCGTAGAAAACAGTATAAGTTTTCTTCAAGAATATCCTCACCCTACTAGTCGGAATACTTTCTTTCTAAGGTAAGGGGTATTATTCTTTCGTATTCATGAAGAGAGTTATTTTCTTTCAATACTCTTAAGGGTTGTTATTCCATTTTTTATTATTATGTTGGAATAACCTATCTATGCGAATTACCGCATACATGGTGAAATTCTTCTATCATTCCATACTTTATTATTCTGTTGGAATAACATGTCCGTCTTGATTATCGCATTATCCGGTGAATTCTGTTGTTATTCCATTCTTTAGTATTCATTTGGAATATCCTCGTGCATGCGGTTTCTGATTTACGCATGACACAGTTCCATTCTTTATTATTACATTTGGAATATCCCGTCTGCATGCAAGCGCGGTTTACTGACCGGTTCCATTCTTTATTATTCCGCTGAATATTCTCATGCTGTCAAGGGTTTACGCATGACACCGTTCGATTCTTTATTATTACGTTGGAATAACTTTTGTACTCGCGGATTACGCACGCTTTGGTGAATTCTTCACATTATTCTATTCTTTATTATTCTATTGGAATAACCTATCTATGTGGATTACCGCATGCATGGTGAATGATCCTTCGTATTCATTCTTTATTAAATTGTGGAAATGATCTGTCTACGTGGATTACCGCATGGCGGACGAAAATCCATTTGCAGTTTCAGATATTCTATTATACTCAGTTGGTTAAATTTTTGGCTTCTATACTCCATGAAAGTAGTAGAATATCTTGGATATTTGCGCTTCATCCAGTATCTTTTCATGGAAATATTCTTCTGAGCATTCTTGAATTTTACTCCACAAAGAAGTATCATGTTCACAATCTGGATATTATTGATTTCTGGATAAACTAAAATTTTAAATCTTTAAAATTTATCCTTGAACTTGTTTTATTGAATTATTATGTCATTGTCATCATCCCCATGCTTATATTGTGATGAAAGTTATATTTGGCTTACGTGCATAGATGGACTTGGTATGATTATGACCAGGGATTATTCGGTATAATCATGACCTGTAATGTTATAAATGATGTGGTAAAAGTCCTCAGTAGCCTGTAGTGCATTGATGGACAGTTTTTGGTATGATTATGACCAGGGATTATTCGGTATAGTCATGACCATTGATGAATTAATGAATATCCTTGGCCCGTAGTGCAGGGATGACTCGATGATGTGGTTTATTTATTAAGCTTAGTCTCAGCAATAAAATTGATGAAAACATTTTAAATCATAGAAGATAGTAGATATCATGCTCTACTTGATTCTTCTAATGGATTGCTTATTCCGTTGCAGTTAAACTTGATGTTTATTGTCTTTTATCAGTTTAACGTTGTTGAAGGCTAATGATAATTTATCCTGCATTATCTTAGTCGTAATATTTCTTACTGGGCTAGTTGAGCTCACCCTTTTGATTTCATTATTCTCTTCAGGAAATGAGAACGTAGCCGGGACTAGTCGGGGAACGGAGAGATGGTCCGAGATGTTGTTATAGTAGTCCTCATTATTCTATAAAATAGTGTGACAATAAATGTAATGAGGACTCTATTTGAGAGTGAATATTGTCTAGAAGGCAATATTCCTGTTTAAACTCTCAGTTATGTTTTGTCGTATATTACACGACGTTTGTATAATTAAGTTTGTATTTGTATTCTGTACCATGTATTTAGCGACTCAAGATGGGTGATGTATACCTATTTAGGGGGCGTCACATCTATGGCAATGGATATCTATTCCTGATAGTGATCCGATTTAGCTCCCTATAATCTATACATAATCTCATAGATCCGTCCTTCTTCTTCACAAACAATACTGGAGCACCCCCATGGCGATACGCTCGGTCTAATGAATCCACGAACTAACAAATCCTGTAATTGTTCCTTCAACTCCTCAGAACTCTAATGGAGCCATCCTATAGGGTGCCTTAGAGATAGGTTACGCTCGGAATGAGCTCAATAGTAAACTCAACTTCCTCATGGCGGTGGCAATCTGGCAGATCTTAGAAATACCTCGGGGAAATTCTCGCACAACCGGATAGTCATCAAGTTGGAGCTCATCCTCGAGGTATCCTTCACATAAGCCAAATAACAATCACATCCCTTAGCAATCATTTTGCTCGCTTTCAAAGTCGAGATTAACTTTACAACACCATTCGACTTGGAACATTGAAACTCAATTCGGAGCCTCTAAGGTTCCAAAAATAACCTTCCTCGCTTTGACAATCAATAGTGGCTCGATGATTACTCAACCAATCCATACCCAAGATGATATCAAAATCATGCATCACCATCGAAATAAGTTAGTCACAGACACCCTCCTCCCTAACTTCAAAGGACACTCATGAAATTGCTCGAAATAATCATGAAATTCCCCCATCCAGGGTAGCAATAGATAAATGAGGATCTAATGTATGAGAAGACACTCCAAGATGACGAATAAATGAAAGTGCAACAATAGAGTGTGTAGATATAGTGTCAAATAAAACTGATGCCTCACGATTTCCTATAAGAAGGATGCCTAAAATAGTACTTGGTGCTTGGGCCGCCTGATTAGCTGTCAATGCAAATACTCTACCACCGGTGTTGCGCTGACCACCATTACTAGCATCACCGCCTCCCCCATTACCACGTTGAACTGTGCAGTCCCTTGCTCTATGTCCCATTTGTCCACATAAGAAATAAGCCCCAGTCTCTCTATAGCACGCCCTACCAGCATGATACCCACCACAAGTAGCACATGGTCTAGGTGGAAGTGGCAAAAGGTTCGGATTTCCCCACCGCCGGTCCTGATATCGCCTCGAATTTGACCACATTGGCGTCTTGTCCACGATTCTAATTTTGCTAGAAACCCCTGTTCTGTTCTGTTGAAATCCCCTATTTTGATATTGCCCTTCAGCTTCCCACTGACCATGCTGCTGACCTCCATGACCACCCTGCTGCATTGGGTAAGAAAAATCCCTTCGAGGATTAAATCGCTGACCCGATGGAGGCTCATCCCAATTATTCTGCCTTCTATTCTGATTTATGCCAAACTGCCCCATTCCTTGCCCTTGCTGGTCATCCCTATCTCTCTTTCGACTCCTTTCTGATTTGCAAGCTCGAAAGTCCTTATGTTCCATTTCCACACTCTTAGCTACATTAGCTACCTATGATACATCTATAAATATGGTGTGGATGATTGATCACCTAAACTCATATTTCAAAGCCCATTTGAATTTTTCTACCTGTTGTGCAGCTGTCCCCACTATTGAACCAACAAAACCAGCCAATCTAGTAAACCTCGCTATGAAATCAGTAATGGTCTCATCTTCCTTTAGCCGAATGGACACAAATTCCCTGATGTATGCATCCCTATCAGCATTTGGGAAGTACTGGTGATAGAAAAGCTCACAAAAACCGCTCCATATGAGTCTATCCATAAATCCATCTCCCTGTGTAGCCTTCAGCGATTTCCACCATCGCTGAGCATCATCCTCTAGCTTATAAATTGCTAGCCTCACCTTCTGATTTTCTAAACACCCAATAATATCAAAAATCATCTCCAAGTGGGCGATCCAGTTCTCCGCATCAATTGCAGTTGGAGTAAAACAAAAAGATTTGGGCTTCTGCTTAATGAACCTCTCTAATAACTGTAACAACCTGGGTCAAATCCCGAGTCTAGAATAAATCTTGGGTCAAATCCTAAGTCCGAATCGAATCAAATCCATCAAAATAAGGCCTCAAACTACTGACCTAATAGTATCTTCTTGGGTCAACTTAGCTCACCACAGGCTCACCCAAAAGGTCACGACTTGAAGGTACTATTGGTAGTAACTTATTTCGTTATATCTGCGAAAATTTTTTCCCTATCTTTCGATGTGGGACTGGGGTGTTACAAACTGCCCCACTTTAAATTTCTGACATCCCCGTAGAACCGATCACACACACCAACCCAAAGATCTTTGCCTCTCTAGCCATTGTGGGATAATACTGGCTGGCTTCGTGTCCCCACCTCCGGACCTCCATCTCTCCATTGTGGGATAATACCACCAGCCTTCGTGTCCCCAACTCCGAACAACTCGATCGGATGACTGACCCGAGCTTTCGAGTCACCGATACCATATATAACAACCCGGGTCAAATCCCGAGTCTGGAACAAATCTTGGGTCAAATCCCAAGTCCGAATCAAATCAAATCCATCAAAATAAGGCCTCAAACTACCGACCCAATAGTATCTTCTTGATTGGGTCAACTTATCCCACCATAGGCTCACCCAAAAGGTCATGACTTGAAGGTACTATTGGTAGTAACTTATTTCCTTATATGTAGACAAATTTTTCCCCTATCTTTCGATGTGGGACTGGGGTGTTACAATAATACATACAACAGCTGCACTTGCTGACTAACTTGATCCTCGGGAGGAACATTCTGCTCATGTTGGGGTATCTCTGCATCATCCCCCGTGCCATTTGCATGCTGATTTCCTTCAACTGTGGAATACCCTACATAGCATGTGCCACGGCCTACATAACTGCCTCATTCACCATTGCTGCAACCATAGTCGGGGTTATTGTTGCATTACCCTGAGCCCCATCATTTCCACCCTAGTTAATAGCCTCAACCTCGAGTCGCCTCGACCCCTCCCACATTATTTACCTTGTCTCCCAAGAATTCTCAAGACTTACGAGCAATCTATGATACAAAATCAAACAGACGAGAACAAACAAATCAAAATAAATAATCAAGGACAAATTTATGCAGAACAAAAATCAAACGCAATACAACTCTACAATAAATTCTTATAACTACCCAGTGATCTACCAATAACTCACAGGTCAAGCCTAAAAGGAAATCTACAGGATCATAACCTAAGCTCTGATACCAACTCTGTAACACCCCCTTTCCAAAAAGGAAAAAGGGATGTCACACATAAAACATAATAAACACAAACCTCTAATAAATCTCAAAATATATCCAATGAAATTGAACAGTAATTATCTCATACTCCAATTTAAATAGAAGGAACTCCACACTTACATAATCTCTACTAATGAGAAATAAATGCCAAAATGGCCCAAACATCCATATACAAAATATTAAGAAAACCAAGTCTAATAATAAGTCTCAAAAACTAATCTACTCATTTGGATCAAAGGTAGCTCTCATCCCACATATCCCGACACACCCCCGATTACCTAATGAAAAAAGAACACAACGTGAGCCAATTGCCCGAAAGACGGATATGAAGATGAATAAATATATCACAATAAATATTGAATCTAAAAGAGTTGAATGAATGAACATGTGAATTATAAACAAATTATGAATAGATCGAATTTGTGAGTCCATTTACAAATGACTAAAACTATTAATCGAATAATTATAGCCAAAAAGAATCCCAAACAAATAAGGTTGAATCAAATGGTTGTAAGGTGATGACTTCATACGATCTCAAATTCAAATAGCGAAAGGCTAACAAAATACATCGGTATCATGATGTATACAAATCAAATCGGATAAGACGCGCATGACACATACGTCACTAATTCGCCAAATAAATCAAATCAAATCAAATACTGGGTTGACCCATACGTATTCTAAACAAATATATCAAATGGCCAAAGCTCATACCTAGAGCATACAAAAGGATACGCCGTGGACTAATCACACCGCCACAGAAGGTGTCATGCCCTTGTGTCAAGAGAACATGCATGTGGTACCCCCACAGGTGGTTAGCTCAAGTATACCCTAAGGATCAAACTATAAAATGTAAGCCAAAAGGGGTTCAAATCACAAGGCTTACATGACCATATTCAAATTAAATCAAATTATCAAATACAAACCTTATTAATTATCACAATATATCAATGATCAAAATAACTCCCGAATGTGAACGAAAATATACGAACAATGGTACAAACGAATAAAGTCTCCAAAACATAAGGACACGATTAACTAGTTCAAAGAGTAAAAATAAAAATTCAAATATCAACGCCAAAACGAAATTATCTCAATAATTTTGACAACAAGGAATAACCCTGAGAGGTAATACCGAATTTCTAAATGAGTACAAAACGAACTATTAATTTAAAGGACTATCGCTGAAAAAGTACGGAATCCGTACCTGAAGTAAGCAATGTAATACCCAAAATTATAACCTCAAATATAGTTTGTTAAACTCCTTCCGTCCGAGCTAATTACATAAAATAATAATAAATGTAAGTACCTTTACAAAAATATTATTCTCATCCTTAACCCAACATTAACTCATTTTATTATTATTATTATTATTATTATTATTATTATTATTATTATTATTATTATTATTATTATTATTATTATTATTATTATTATTATTATCTTTATTATTATAAATTTTATCTACATTGACCATCCATATATATATATATATATATATATATATATATATATATATTATTCTTCATACTCCGACCAAAAGATATAAATATGTATATATATATATGTATAAGAGTTGAATCTCAACTCCTGAAGCTTACAAATGTATAAAACCTTCGTTATAAATTAACTTATTATATATATATATATATAATGATTTCTTCAAGTCGATTCACCACTTTGATTTATATAGTCACTTTGATTTATACAGACTCCTATATTGGGACAAGTAGTCAAGTATAAGGTGCAAACAATTCATAAGGCCATACCAAAGAAGAAAGCTTTTTATTTAATTAAAAAAAAACTAGTAACTTACCAAAGGTGATCCAATTTCCCCACTTCTCTTTGTACCGAGGTCAAATTTGCTCTCCTTTCTTTTCTTTCTTCATCAGATTCAGATTAATGTATAATGTGTAAGATTAGGTTTTACTTATTTATTTATTAATATTTCTAATTTGTAATAGGATTTAAAAATTACATAAATACAAATTAATCCCAATTAGTATAAAAGCCCAAATTAATGTACTCATTTACTTATTTTGGTCCAAATAAATTAACTTCTGATTTGACCCAAATATAAGAAAAACCCAATTAAATATTTTAAAACTTATTTAAATATTTTATTTTTATTTTGCTGGGTATTACAGATATACTTCAGACTTTTATGGTCGGTATATATCTCACACCTTTCTCCAAAAAGATAATGTCTCCAAATCTTCAGGGCAAACACCACCGCGGCTAACTCTAAGTCATAAGTCGGATACCCTTTCTCGTAATCTTTCAATTGAAGTGATGCGTACACAATAACTTTGTCATTCTGCATAAGCACACAGCCTAGTCCTTTATGCGATGCGTCACTATATACCATAAAATTTCCTGTATCATCAGGTAATGATAACACAGGTGCTGAACTCAACCTATTCTTTAATTCTTGAAAACTTTCCTCACACTTCTCTGTCCAAACAAACTTAACCGCCTTCCTGGTTGAATTCGTCAACAGAGTTGCGATCTTGGAAAAGTATTGTATAAAATGCTTATAGTAACCTGCCAATCCCAAGAAACTCCTTACTTCTGACGGTGTCTTCGTCTGATCCCAGTTTATTACAACTTCAAAATTCTATCCTTATCAATAATGTGCCCGAGAAACTGTACACGTTCCAACCAAAACTCACATTTTGAGAATTTAGCGTACAACTTCTGTTTTCTCAATGTCTCCAATGTCACTCTTAAGTGTTCTACATGTTCCTCCTTGGTTTTGGAATACACCAATATATCATCGGTAAACACCGCCACAAATTTGTCTAAGAATGGTTTAAACACCCTGTTCATCAAATCCGTGAACGCTGCATATGCATTGATTAAACCAAATGACATAACCAGAAACTCATAATAACCATACCGAGTTTTGAACGCTGTTTTTGGTACATCCTCCGGCCTCACCTTCAACTAATGATAACCACTCCTCAAATCTATCTTTGAGAAATACCTTGCTCCTTTTAGTTGATCGAACATGTCATCGATTCTTGGTAATGGATACTTATTTTTAATCGTGACCTTATTCAATTCTCGGTAGTCAATGCAGAGCCGCATCGATCCATCTTTCTTCTTAACAAACAATACTGGCGCTCCCCACGACGATACACTCAGTTTGATATACTTCTTATCAAGCAATTCTTGCAACTACACCATCAACTCTTTCATCTCTACTGGAGCCATTCTATATGGGGCTTTAGATATTGGGGTCGTTCTTGGTACTAATCAATCACGAACTCAATTTCTCGATCCGGCGGAAGTCCAGGCAAATCTTCTAGAAATACGTCTGAAAAATCTCTTATGACCGGTATCTCTTCTAGCTTCACACTCTTCTTATGTGTATCAACTATGTAGGCTAAGTATCTATACATCATTATCTCAAAAACTTCTTGGCTTGCATCACCGTCAGACAACTTGATTGTCGAGGTGACTTGCTGCCATAGAACACAACCTTTGATGGAGTCATAAGGTTAACACATTTCTTTTGGCAATCAATTACTGCTCCGTAATTGAATAACCAATCCATTCCCAATATAACATCAAATTCCCCAAGTTTAATTGGTATCAAATCTACCATCATCTCGTAAACCTTTATAACCACTCCACAATTCCTATATATGAATCTAACAGGAATCAATTCCCTATTCCCAATCTCTATGCTGAAAGGATAATCTAATTCTTCCTAAGGCAATTCTAAGTTCTGAGGAAATTCATCGGATATAAATGAACAAGTAGCACCCGAATCAAATAGCACATAAGCATTAATACCATTAATCAGAATGATGCCTGACACCACATCCTTAGACTGCACAACATCTTGCAGGTTCATATTGAAAGTCCTCGCAGTAGGTCGACTTGATTGTGTTGGTCCAGTGATAGTTAATGCACCACCACTATTATTTCCCTTTCGTCTGCTTGCACTTCCCGCTGGCTTTTTAGAGCAATCACGAGCCATGTGATCCTTCAAACCGCAGGTGAAACATGCTCCTTTCTTTTGGCTAAAATAGTTCAGTGCAATGTGTCCCTCCTGGACACAGTTGAAACACACCCACTTTCCCATCAAACATACCCCAGTATGGTTCTTCCAGCATGTAGCACAAGCTTTAAACTTTTTCTTTTGTTGACTTCCTTGCTGTCCTCCCGCAGTCGAATTCTTGCTCCACTTCCTCTTCTGACTGTTACTTCCATTATTACTCCCACCAGCCTTATTTTCGTTCTCATTCTTTCTCTTTTTCTATTCTTAGTTGTACTTGGTTATGGCTTCGCTTCCACCTTCCGCGATAATTTCCTTTTCCAGTACAGCCGCAAATGTGTTTAACTGAAACATTGAAACCTTGCTATATAGCCAGGGCTTCAATCCTTGTTCGAATCTTCTTACCTTACCCTCATCGGTATTAACTTGATTAGTGGAAAACCTAGCCAACTCATTAAACTTCGCAGCATATTATGGCACAATCATGGTTCCTTGTTTCAGCTTCAAAAATTGCACCTCCAACTGATTCTAAGAACTCGCTGGAAAGTACATCTCGAAAAACATCTCTTTAAATCTATCCCACGCTATTATTCCCTGTCCCCCATGAACCTTATTTGCCTGCCACCAGTAGCTAGCTTCAGACTTCAGCATGAACGTTGCGAATGCAGTCTTCTGATCCTCGTTGACACTAGCAACGTCGAACACCTTCTCTATTTCAATGATCTAGGTTTAGGCTTCAACTAGATTCATAGACCCTTGAAACTCTGGCGGTCCAACCACTTTGAATTCCTTGAAGATCGTGACTTTAGCTTGCGGTTGATTCACAAGTACTCCCATTAACAAAGTTACCAACTGCTAAACCGGGTTAACATTAGCCTCATTATTATTGTTAGTAGATCCCTCAAGAGGTTATTGTTGATGTGGTTGTCTTCTTCTAGGAGGCATTTTCTGTTAAAATATACAAGTTTTAGGATTACATATTCATACTACCCCTTTATTGATCTCAAAATAAGGGATTTATAGTTTATTTATTCATATACTTAGTAACAAATTATTATTATTCTTATTCTTTCTATCTGGGCATATTAAGAAGTCAAGAGGCTTCTCTACGCTCTTCCTCCATGATACGATACGCCGTCTTAAGATCCATCATGAACCACAGCGAGTCTTCAAACTGAGGTGGGTAATAACAGACTCGATCCTGGGCTCTATCAATTGCAGAATGAAAGGCATAATCCATTTCATTCATCTTATCCTTCTTCGCTTGGACCTTAGCGTTAGCACGGTCTGCAGGTTGAGTCGCCTTCATCCAAGCGTCCTCTTTGCACGCTTAGCTGACTCCTCTTTTAATTCATCTTTTAACTTCTTCCATATCAGTCTTCATCTTCTTGTTCACTACCAACATATCTTTATGCTGACCCTTTGTATGAACTAGATCCCACTCTGTGTTTCCAAGGCGTGAGTCGGGTTCCTGAATCTCTGCATTCTTATGCTTTATCATAGCTTGATGCATCTCAGCCAACTCCTTCAGCTCCTCAACCTTATCATGTAATTCTATGTTACGGTCGTACAGTGCATCATACATCTCAGCTGATATGGAGTTTGGTGGAAACTCCACAGGATCCTCTTCCTCATCATCCTCCTCTATCTCCTTAGAATAATCCTCCTCAGGATCAGTCAAAGGCTCATCCTTCCGAATCAACTGTTCTCGCGCAACGTGGATATCCCGGGGTTCCTCATCACTATGTATCTGAGGTATCGCTTCCCTAGCTGGACTGGATCATCCATCGTTAGACATCCTGACAACAAAATACGTTTAGGTTTTATTTATTATATGACACTCTTCGATACTCGCGAGCACATAAGTTCTTAACACATAGCACATAATGTCTTTTCTTATTTAGCTTCAATGGATGCCTTAATCCATTTCTTAAAACTCGATAATAGTTTAACACCACTATGTTTTCTGTCTTCCTAAAGGTTACTTCTTAAGGTTTCCCCACCTAAGGTTCATAACCTAAAGCTTTGATACCAACCTGTGACACCCCCAAATCCAGATACTCCATTCCCATAGGATTTGGTGCTCACTATCCAAACCATTACATCTAACTACCTATAACAAAGGATAAAGACATAATTTAAATAACTTAAACAATAATTTTTCCCATTAAAGGGTAACATCATCTTAAAATAATCCCAGTTAATCTTACCTTAAATTATTACATAAGTCTGCAGAATACAACACAAAATAAAGTAAGTCTTATAACATAATTCATCCAATAAATTCACATAAATCTTCAACACTTGGACATCTTGCTCTTTCCTTTGCTGGAAGATGGCTCATCAACCTTTTCGGCTTTAGCTGCAGTGTTAATTGCAAGAGTGAGCAAACAATTGCTCACTGATATAGAGAGTAATAATAACAACATGAGAATGAACAACGAATAATGAATAATGGTGAACTTGTTCTATGAAAAAAAAATAGAAAACAAGTTCGAATTTAATATCTGAGGGTCTTAAGACCATGAACTATGTCCCTGATATTTAGGTATTATTACCCTAACCTTAACAGTCATTTAGACTATACAGACCCTTCTTTACGTACTTAGGGGGATCAGCCCTTTTTACCATGTATTGTGCACAAACATCTAAATGTTACACGTACATAATCCCCTATGTTAGGGTTGTTCGTCTCAGTTTGAATTTAGAATTTCCACACTAAAGAAAGTTTAGTTTGGAACTAGCTTATCAGTGGTTTTAGAATTTTAGAACACTATTCAATTATAGACCAATTCAATCAATAAAAGATTGCTTGCCACTTGAAGGTTCAATACAAAAATATAGAATTGAATAAGGTAATTTAAGTCAAAGATTGAATAACAACAATATATAATTAAGTAGAAATGGTATACATGCAAAGTACTATATTCAAAAGAGTTAGAACAATCTCATCTGAATCAATGTATTAGAACAATATATGCTTTGAATAACAATAACAAGAATAAGGAAAGTGAAACCTGTTTAAATTATCACTTAAAATCTTCACATTTGGTATCACCACCCGTAACTAACTGTTATAATGTCTTATGTTATGATTTAACATTTTATCATGCATGCCATACAAGATTAGGTCCTTATTTTATAGTCTACAAATAATCAGAACTCACTGCCTAGGTTCGGGGCACGATCACCATTTGTCTTTTAATACTTTCGCACCAAAGACAACATTGATTGGTGCTCGACTTTAGAAAGCCATACTAAGCATAGTCGTGTCGTTTCGCTTATGGTATCTTGGCCTTGTTGTCTTCACGTCTGTGAAACCGCAGCTTTTCTTTTCTCTATTTTGCACTAACACTCCAATTAACCCAATTTCCACATAAATTCACAAAACCTAACATCTAAAACTTTGTAATAACATCTATAAGCACACAATTCATCATTCTAACTACATAAACATTACATATACTTGACTTTCAAGGATCAAAACCACACTTTTAGTGAATTTGATTGCCATAACTTCGTTTCTTAACCAATTGACACGTTTCAAACTACATTGTTTTCATGTTTTGACATATTATCACAATCTATCATAAATTTGCAGATTATAGCAAGTATTGGACATGAAATTTTGTACTTACCCATATTACACCCAAATACACACTGTTATTCTAACTTCTTTCTTACAAAGCCAATTCTCACAAATTTGATTACTAACCACTTTATATATATGACAATAATAGATTCTATAATATAATTATGCACACCCATAACCCATATCTTATAATCAACAACTTATCAAAACTCCACTTCAAAAGAATGAAAATCACAAAACAAAAAATTAGATTTAGGGTAGATTATACCTTGATTTAGCAAAATTTTTAGTAAGCCCTTCACTTCCTCTTGACAATCTCAGAGAATTCTCTCTAGCTCTCACTCTCAATATCCTCTGTGTTTTTCTTAGTTAGCCATAGGAAAAGAAATACGCATATTATAACTAGCCTTGGCCTCTCTCTCCCACGTTCGGTAGGTACAAACCAAACAGATTGCGTCAGTTCAAATAAGCCAAAGGCCACAAGGCCTTGTTTGGCTACCAAAAATTCCCCCTTTCCAGTTTAGTTTTATAATATTTTTATTATATAGTTTTTACTTGTCACACATGTAACCAATCTAAATAACTTACAAGTATATTTATAATAATTATAATTTTTATTATAATTGTACTTATGATTAATAAATTATGATATATGTAATTTAATTATTAAATTAGACTTAAACATCACTTTATTTAATTTACTTTTTTTTTCTTAAATATTAAACAATTCTTTTAATTTAATTATTTCATTAAATTAAAGCTTCAAATACAAATTACCATTATTCAATTTAATTAATATTAATCAATTTAGTTACTAAATTCTTGCACCACAATTCCATTAATTATTAATTTTCTCAATAAATAAATTATTTTAAAATATTTATTTAATTCAATAAATATTTAAATTACAAAATTTCTCGATCGTTACATAAGTTGTTCATCAGTTCATACACCATTTATCTCAACGCTTCTCACTAAAGGATCTTGGACCGTTATCCTATTTTCTTGGTGTTGAAGTATATATTGCCTCACACCTATGGGCTTTTTCTCTGCTAGCGTAAATACATTCTTGACCTTCTCAGTCGTTTTCACATGACTAATGATAGGCCTGTTGAGACACCACTCGCCACCACTCCTACTCTCACGTTACACTCTGGCTCTACTCTTTCCACTACCACAGAGTATTGCACACTCGTTAGTAGCCTTCAATATTTGTCCCTCACAGGACCTGACATTGCCTACACGGTGAACAAATTATATCAGTTCACGCACCAACCGAAAACGGATCACTGGCAAGCGGCCAAACGTCTTCTACATTTATCTTTGTGGAACACTTGATCATGGTATTATTCGGAATCACCAAACAACCCCGGTTCTTCACGCGTTCTCAGATGCAGACTTGGCTGGTGATAAAGATGATTATACATCCACTAGTGCCTATCTGATCTACCTTGGTCGAAGTCTCATTTCTTGGAGCTCGAAGAAACAACACACTGTTTCCTGCTCCTCCACTAAAGCTGAGTATCGCTCTGTGGCTGCTACTGCAGTTGAACTTCGTTGGATATGTTCCCAACTTACAGAATTAGGTGTCACCATTCCACAGCCACCCGTTATTTATTGTGACAATGTTGGTGCTACCAACCTCTGCGCAAATCCTATTTTTGAGAGTATGAAGCATGTGGCTCTCGATTATCAATTCATTCGCGAACATGTCAAAAATGGCTTGCTTCGTGTTGTCCATGTCTACTCAGCTGACCAACTTACCGATGTCTTCACCGAGTCAGTCTCTCGTCAATGATTTCAGCTTCTCCAGACCAAGATTGGACTTACCTGTCGGCCATCCATCTTGCGGGGACATGATAGAAATATCAAACCCATCGCCGACTCACTCGGACATTTGAATTCCTCAATCAGTGCAACAGATCAATTTGTGTACCTTAATTAGTGTAATAGATCTGCTTATATCAATATATAATATGTCCTAATTTAGAGGATTTCTGTGTATCATTGGTGAATATATATACATGTAATTATATCAGTATAGGTGATATATACAAAATAATCCTTCCATCTTCTCTCCTTTATAATCACTTACTTTTTGTATAATTAGGGTATCTTCCCTAATAATTAACCTTCTTTCTCTCTCTCTCTTTTATATCTGTATCCCCTCATCTAGAACATTGGAGTCCTTTATGTTTACAGTGGGATAACTAATTAAAGGCCATTCTTTTTAACCTGCAATTATAAGCAATCACATTTTGTCTTTTAACTGTGTATTTATGTTCAGCATCCAAAATTATATCATGTATTGCCCACAAGAAATATTGCAAGGACATTACCACCAGTATGGATGATCAAATAGTAGATGCCATAACAAAAATTACAAACATGCACAAAAAGATAAATGATTAAATCACTTTAACACACCACATTAAAGATAACCAGCCACTAATATGAACAAAATTAACAATTAGGATCGATGTTTCATAGAGGCTAAGCTAACCGATTCTACTCTATCAACAACATAATTCAACATAGAAAAAGAAAGCATAGAAGCAAACTTGGATGATAAAATCAGTTCAAATTTTCAATATATCTAACTGGTAGAAATCTCATTCAGTCAAGTATCCTATATATGGTACCCATCTTTGCCTTATATCATGCATCATTGTGATCCAAATAGCTTTCAACATAGTACAGCTCCATGGACGATTGTATTTATCTGTAACCGCAAAAATAAGAGAATTTTAATATGAGTGAAATTATGTATTAACTTTATATTGCAGCATCTATTACGGGTATGTATACTGTATAGACTAGGAATTGCAGCTCCTACTTTTAGTCATGGCTAAATACCAATGTTATACTTTTCATAAATACACATGCTACTTAATTTCAAGAAAAGATATCAGAAGTTTATAACTTCCCATGTTTTTAAATTTAAAACACTTTCTATTCTCAATTTAAATAAAGGTATGACTACTTCAAGTGTTAGGTTTTGTGAAAATCATGGACACAATCAAATTGCAAAATTAGCGGAAGCAAAGTAAAATCAGATTTTAAAATTTTTCGCAAACCAATTACCCAGATCATCCTTTATGAATATTATTAATTAAAACAAAGAACCAGAAGTTATAGAATAATACCCTTGTAGATACGAGCTTCCACATGTACGAGTTCAACTCCTACTTCTCCGCGATCTCTTCGATTCTCCAGGTAGATTCCTTCCGTTGATCAATGTTAGGCATCCAAGTGTTTGGCCTCTACAGGTGATCCACTAAGGAAGAAGAATATTCAAGAAGAAGGTGTATTGGCTCAACACTAATTTTTCCATTATTATTACCACCACTATTGTTCTTTATTATAATGTCAAAACCATCCATATACAATACAGAAATTGAAATAATGTTTCTAATGATATTCGAAACAAAATAACAATTATTTAAATAAATAAACTTGCTCGTAAGCAATGCTAAACAATAAGTCCATACAGCAAATGCAGCAACCTTTGCTCTATTTTCCACTCGTAGGATGACCTCATCCTTGCTCAGCTTTCTACTTCTGACCGGTCCCTGCATATTATTACATATGTGAGAACCACATTTGGTATCCAATACCCAAGTAGAAGATTGACTTTCAAAAAAATTAATTTCAATCATAAACAAACTTTGATTGGGACTCAAAGCTTCTCCAAGCTTCTTCTGCTTTTGTTCCGCAAGATAATCCTTGCAGTTCCTCTTCTAGTGACCCGACTTGTTGCAATGGAAGCAAATTCCTTTGCTAGCTAAATCAGGTTTCTTTTGATCCTTCACTTTCGCCTTTCCCTTAGCCTTCTTAGATTTCTTCTTTTCAGAAGATACCTTGGGCATCTTCATTTTCTTGGAAGAATCATCCACTAGTAAGACATGGTTCTTCTTGGATGGAAAGGGAACTTCAGCAGTTTTCAACATGTTAAGTAACTCAGGCAAGCTGACGACCAACTTATTCATGTGAAAATTCACAACAAATTGTGAGCAGGTGTCAAGGAGTGACTACAAGATCAAATCTTGACTCAACTCCCCATCCATGACGAACCCAAGCAGTCCAAGACGTTCAATCAAATTAATCATCTTTAGGACATGAGTCTCAACAGTAGTACCCTCGGTCATCCGAGATCGGAAGAGCTCCTTAGATATTTCATATCTAGTAGTCTTACTTTGCTCACCATACAACTCTTGCAGTTGAAGTAACATAGTTAAAGCATGTAAGACCCCAACTTTTATGAATAAAGATGATTTTTCTATAAATATCATTTTTGAATATTATGGAATGAATTTGATATAATGTTATAGTTGGAGGTAATATTTATAAATTTTGCAAAGTACGTAAGTTTTTATATAATATTCGATTGGTCGGGGAATATACGTTTTAACAGTGAATATTCGTACAATGGCACAATTATTAGTGGACCCCGCAATGGAATTATTGTTGGATTGAGAAAACGACAAAAATATTTTATGAAAATTACGGCGGAAGTTGTACCGTTAACTGTTGAAACACCCGGTGTTAAAAGTACAGTAATACGCGTGGTTGCATAGTAACACACAGTATTGATTATTGATGCTTACGTGAGAAGTCACTCGGTTTTGTTCAATTATTGCTACAGTAATTGTTGCATAGTATCTCACGTTATTTGATTCAATTATTGTCGATATTTTATATATTATTAAATCAATAATTGAGATGACAGAGTTATTAATATTATTATTTGCAATATTAATGATGTCTAGAAGTTCTACCAAGGAGAGGTTTGGTCACCTAATTGCGGCGCCCGATAGGAGTAATCATCATTGGAAAACCCCTCTTTCACAGGAACGACACAGTGGACTAATAATGTGAATTATAATAATGATGATAAATGTTGTTAAATATATTGAGGTGTCTTTTTATTAAGTCATGAAGTTTATATATATATATATATATATATATATATATATATATAAATTTTTGTTTCATTAGTATTATTATTGTAATAAAATGTAAAAAGCTTTTTATATAAAACAAAATACTTTTATAAAGTTATTTATTTTATTAGATTATAAATAGAATATATTATATTCTATTATGCATAGTATTTTCATAGTAAAATCTTTTTATATAAAATAGAATACTTTTATAAAGTTATTTGTTTTATTAGACAATAATTAGAATATATTATATTTTATTATGCATAGTGTTTGCATGGTGCTTAAATATAGCGTTTGCATAGTAAAATCTTTTTATATAAAATGTAATACTTTTATAAAGTTATTCATTTTATTAGATTATAAATAGAATATATTATATTTTATTTAAAAGATTTTGTTTTATTAGAATATTTTATTTATCTTGCATAGTAAAATCAATATGGATAATCTGTTTAAAAGTAAATCAATCTAGACTGTTCATGAATTAGTTACTATTCAGGTCCATTCTCCTATAAATAGAAGCTCATTCCTTCATTATTTCTTACAATTCACTTTGAAACTCTGAGAGAGAAACTATAGAGAGAAAGAAGAAAAGTATTCTGCTACTTCACTACTCCTATATCCAGTTTTCTTCTAAGGTAAGGGGTATTATTTCTTTTGTATTCATGAAGAGAACTTTTGTTATTCCATTCTTTATTATTACATTGGAAAAACTCAGATGTCATGGGCTACACCTATACTTGGTGAAATTCTTCTGTTATTCCATTCTTTATCATTATGTTGGAATAACCTGTCTATGCGAAGTACCGCATGCATGGTGAAATTCTTTTGTTATTCCATTCTTTATTATTCTGTTGGAACATCTTGTGTGTGCGTTTACGCATGACCTGGTTCCGTTATTTATTATTCTGTTAGAATATCCTATCGGTGCGAATTTCGCCTAACCTGGTTCCGTTATTTATTATTCTGTTGAAATAACCTGTCTGTGCGGTCTATCGCATGCCTGGTGATTTCTTTTGTTATTCCATTCTTATTTATACTAAGTTGGTTAAAGTTTTGACTTCTATACTCCATGAAATTAGTAGAATATCCTTGATATTTGTGCTTCATCCAGTATCTTTTCATGGAAATATTCTTCTGAGCATTCTTGAATTTTACTCTACAAAGAAGTATCATGTTGACAATTTGGACGTTATTAGTTCCTAGATAAATTAATTCTTGAACTTGTTTTATTGAATTCTTATATCATTGTCATCATCCTCATGTTTATATTATGTTGAAAGTCATCTGTAGCCTGTAGTGCATAGATGGACTTGGTATGATTATGACTAGGGATGAATCGGTATAATCATGACCGTAATGTTACAAATGATTTGGTAAAAGTCCTCATTGGCCCGTAGTGCATTGATGGAAAGTTGTTGGGATGATCATGACCATTGATGAATACATGAATATCTTTAGCCCGTAGCGCATGGACAATTTGTGGTTGTGATACTAATGAATATCCTTGGCCGTAGTGCAAGGATGATCTGGATTATTTATTAAGTTGAGTCGCAGCGATAAAAGTGATGAAAAACCTTTTAAATTATAAAAGATAGTAGATTTTATTCTCTATTTGACTTTTTTAATGGATTGCTTGTTCCACTGTAGTTAAACTTGTTGTTTGTTTAATTGTATCAGTTTAACATTGTTGAAGGCTAACAATAATTTATTCTGCATTATCTTAGTCATAATATTTCTTATTGGGCTAGTTGAGCTCACCCTTTCTTTCACTGTTCTCTTCAGGAAATGAGACCGTAGCCGGGACTAGTCGAGGAATGGAGTAACGATCCAGATGATAGCATTAGTAGTCCTCACTATTCTGTTAAATAGTGTGACAATAAATGTAATGAGGACTCCATTGAGTGTGGATATTGTCTAGATGACAATATTCTTATCAAAACTCTTAGATTCTGTTATGTCATAATTTATACGACTATTATATAATTAAGTTGTATTTGTATTCTGTACTATGTATTTGGCGACTCAAAAGAGGTGATGTATACCTATTTTGGCGGCGTCACAGTTGGTATCAAAGCTTAGGGATATGATCCCTGGCTGAGATGTGAGATAAGAACTAGGAGGGGAGAGACAGGGAATTCTTTCGCTAGTATGACCCACCTAAGTTTATTTGGTATTTAATTGGTCGGTCAGAGTATAGGGATAATATGTGATATGTTAATTAACCCTTATTTTGTGACAGTATTTGAAAATGACATCCGAGAATGTTGAGAACATCAATGGAGCACAGGAGACCGTTGAGTCTTCACAGATTAATAATCAGGATAATGTGCATCAAGAAGGCTATAATCCTCAGGCAAATAACAACACTGACCAGATGATGAACGATGGAATGTTCAGAGGCTTTATGAAATTCATGCAACATCAGGAAAGAGCGGCTCCTGTACAAAATGCAGGTGGAAACACTGGCAACTCTCGGACGGTCACCGCTAAGCAGTTCAAGGAACTGGGACCACCGAAGTTTTTTGGAGAGCCAAAACCACTTAAGGTAGAGACGTGGATAAAACTGATCTGTAAGATATTTGATGTCTTGGGATGCTCTAAGGAGCAAAAGGTTCCCTTTGCCACCTTTATGTTGCGTTCAGAAGCAGATTATTGGTGGTAATCTGTAAAATATACTCAACCTGCAGCACTAAAGATGACTTGGGAGAAGTTCCAAGAATTGTTCAACGACAAGTACTTTCCCGAAAGTATTCATCACATGAAAGATGTAGAGTTCATCAAGCTGGAGCAAAACAACATGTCCGTGTCGCAGTACGAAGCCAAGTTTGCCGAGTTGTCCCGGTTTGCATCCCATTTGGTTGATAATGAGGAGAAAATGACTCGAATGTTTCTAAGAAGTTTGAAACCTGAGATACGTCAATATCTTATCTCTCATAAACTGTGTTTGTATTCAGATGTTGTTAATAGGGCTCAATTATTGGAGCGCGATAATGAGTCAACCCAACCAAAAGAGAGCAGCCGGTAAAATGATAATACCAGTGAAAGCAGTCATCGAAGCGGTGACAACAAGCGTGGAGGGAATCAACAGGCTAGAAATGGTAACCACTTCGGTGGTAATCATGGCCAAAATAATAAGAATGGACATTTCAAGAAGAGGAGATTCAACAATAATGGAAAGACGTCAGCACCATCATCCGTTGTTAAGGAAGGAGAACGACGACCATCATCATATGCTTCAAATCATGGAGGGGAGGACACATCGGTCAAAGCTGCGCGATGCCATCCAAAGCATGTTATAATTGTGGAAGAGAATGTCACCTGGCCCAATTTTGTCGTTCATCGAAGACAAGTTCAGCTAGGATGGAGGCACCAAAGGCAATCCCAAAAAAGTTAAAGCTGATAGTACAAGGGAGAGCATTAGTTGTGACCTCCCAGAAAGCAAGGAACCCGAATGAGGTCATCACGGGTAAACTTATCGTAAACTCTAGCAAAGTTTATACCTTATTTGATACCAGTTCTACCCATTCTTTTATTTCTCCTATTTGCGCTCAACGTTTAAATTTGACTCAGGAGAAATTAGACTTTGACTTATCTGTTGAAACTCCATTGGGAGAAACCTTCATTACATCCACTGTTTATAAGTCTTGTTGGGTTTAAATCGGTACCCTCACATTATCTGTTGATCTTATTTTATTGAAAATACTTGCATTTGATGTGATTCTAAGGATTGATTGGTTAACTACTCATCATGCAAAAATTGATTGTTTTCGTAAGGTTGTTAGCTTTCATATTCCTAACCAACCTATTATACGAATTCAAACAACCAAACCATTAAAATCAATCATTGTCATCTCAAGCCATAAAGCTATTCATTTATTGAAAAACGGATGTCAAGCTTCTTTAGCTCATGTCACGGATCTAAACAAAAATATGTCAGTTTTGAATGATATTTCTATTGTTAATAAATTTCCTGACGTATTCCCTGAAGAACTTCCTGGCCTACCCCCAGAGCGTGAAATTGAATTTTGTATCGACCTTAAACCCGGTACAAAATCCATTTCTATAGCCCCATATCGAATTGCTCCTATTGAACTTCAGGAGTTAAAGAACCAACTGCAGGAATTGTTAGACATTGGCTTTATTCGTCCTAGTACTTCTCCTTGGGGTGCTCCTGTTCTATTCGTGAAAAAGAAAGACGGGAGTATGCGACGTTGTATTGATTATCGGGAGTTGAATCATGTCACCATCAAAAATAAGTACCCATTGCCACGTATTGATGACCTGTTTGACCAGTTACAAGGAGCCAAATCTTTTCAAAGATTGATCTTCATTACGGATATCACCAATTGAATATTATAACCGATGACATTCTAAAGACGGCTTTCAGAACTCGGTACGGGCATTATGAATTCCTAGTCATGTCTTTTAGATTGACTAATGCTCCTGCTGCCTTCATGGATATGATGAACTAAGTATTCAAGGAATATTTGGATCACTTTGTGGTCGTCTTTATTGATGACATCCTTATTTATTCCAAAAGCCGTGAAGATCATGAACAACACTTGAGGCTGATACTCCAAAACTTTCGTGACAACAAGCTTTATGCCAAGTTGAAGAAATGCGAGTTCTGGCTTGAGGAAGTAGCATTCCTTGGGCACGTAGTATCAAGTCATGGAATATCTGTTGACCCAGCAAATATTGAAGCAATTCAAAGTTGGGAACAACCTAAATCACTGACCAAAGTATGTAGCTTTCTCGGTTTAGCTGGTTATTATCGGAGATTCGTGGAAGGATTTTCTCGAATCGCTACTCCACTAACTCAGCTGACTCAAAAAGATACAAAATTCGGTTGGAGCGAGGAATGTGAGAAGAGTTTTCAAGAACTCAAAAGGAGACTCATTTCAGCAACTATTCTGGCTCGGAGGGATTTGTCATCTACAGCGATGCTTCGGGCAAAGGGTTAGGATGTGTTCTCATGAAACATGGGAAAGTCATAGCCTATTCCTCTCGGCAACTCAAAGAATATGAGAGGAATTATCCTACTCATGATCTAGAGTTGGCAGTTGTTGTCTTCGTACTTAAAATTTGGAGGCATTACTTGTATGGGGAGAAAGTGGAGATCTTTACGGATCATAAAAGCCTCAAATATTTCTTCACTCAAAAGGAACTCAACATGCAACAAAGACGTTGGCTTGAACTATTGAAAGATTATGATCATACCATCCAATACCATCCTGGAAAAGTGAACGTGGTAGCTGACGTATTGAGTAGAAGATCATATGCGAGTGAGAGTGCGATATTGTCAACAGAAAGGCCCATTTTGTGTGGCTTGCAAAGGGTGGAGATAGAGTTAAAGACTACAGGGACCCATGTGATGATGGAAAATATATGAGTAGAACCGACTTTAATCGATAAAGTTAAAGCTGCTCAAATTACAGACCTGGAGCTGATGCGTATGAGGAAGAAAGTACAAGAAAGTGCTATGCCAGAAGCAAGAATCATGATGGAGGCACACAACACACCGTTTGCAATCCATCTTGGGAGTACCAAAATGTATCGTGATCTTCATCATACATTTTGGTGGAGCAATATGAAGAGAGAGATAGCGTTGTTTATCTCAAGGTGTCTAACTTGTCAACGAGTTAAGGCGGAGCATCAAGTACCAAAAGGTCCATTGCAACCACTTGAAATTCCAGAATGGAAGTGGGAGCACATTACCATGGATTTTGTTACTGGTCTTCCCAAGGTTTCTCAAGTCATAGATGCAATTTGGGTTATTGTTGATAGATTGACCAAGTCTGCTCATTTCTTACCAATACGAAAAACTTATACACTTGAACGTCTTGCTCGTATGTACATAAATTAGATTGTTAGACTGCATGGTATGCCAGTATCCATAGTTTCTAATCGAGACCCAAGATTCACTTCACGATTTTGGGTTAGTTTGCAAAAAGCTATGGGCACGAATTTACGATTTAGTTCGGCATATCATCCTTAGACGGACGGACAATCAGAGAGAACTATTCAAACTCTAGAAGATTTATTAAGACTTTGTGTCCTTGACTTCAGGGGAAGTTGGGATAAATTCTTACCATTGGTGGAGTTTTCCTACAACAACAGTTATTAAGCAAGTATTGGCATGGCTCCATTTGAGGCGTTGTATGGAAGAAAGTGTCATTCTCCAGTATGCTGGGATGAGGTAGGTGGAGCAACGTTGTTGGGACCAGAGTTGGTACGTATGACTACGAAAAAGATTCAAACGATCCGACAACGTATAAAAACCTCATAAGATCGACAAAAGAGTTATGTTGATCTTCATCGAAAGGACATGGAATTCGATATTGGAGATTATGTGTTGTTACGTGTTGCTCCATGGAAAGGAGTTACGAGATTTGGAAGGAGAGGAAAACTCAATCCTCGATTCATTGGCCAATTTTTAATCCTCGATCGAGTAGGAACTGTGGCCTATAGACTCGCTTTACCGAAAGTATGTCTCGTGTTCATAACGTTTTTCACATATCCATGTTACGTAAATATGTGGAAGACCCGAACCACATTATTGAGTAGAACCGGATGACATAGCGGAAGATTTAATGTATGAAGAGGTTACTGTTCAAATCTTGGATAAGAAACAACATATTATACGCTCCAAGGTTATACCTCAAGTCAAAGTTTCGTGGAGAAGCCACGATGTTGAGAAAATGACCTGGGAGTTAGAATCTGAGATGAAATCAAGGTATCCTTACCTCTTCGACATACCAGGTATGTACCCTAATTTCGAGGGCAAAATATCTTAAGTAGGGGAGGTTGTAAGACCCCAACTTTTATGAATAAAGATGATTTTTCTATAAATATCATTTTTGAATATTATGGAATGAATTTGATATAATGTTATAGTTGGAGGTAATATTTATAAATTTTGCAAAGTACGCAAGTTGTTATATAATATTCGATTGGTCGGGGAAAATTTGTTTTAACGAGGAATATTAAACAAAATGGCACAATCATTAGTGGACCCATGATGGAATTATTGTCGGATTGAGAAAACGACAAAAATATTTTATGAAAATAACGACGGAAGTTGTCTTGTTAATTGTTGAAACACCGTGTTAAAAAATACGATGTCTGGCGTGGTTGCATAGTAGCACACGGTATTGATTATTGATGCTTACGTGAGAAGTCACTCAGTTTTGTTTAATTATTGCTGCAGTAATTGTTGCATAGTATCTCACGTTATTTGATTCAATTATTGTCGATATTTTATATATTATTAAATAAATAATTGAGATGATAGAGTTATTAATATTATTATTTGCAATATTAACGATGTCTAGAAGTTCTACCAATGAGAGGTTTGGTCACCTAATTGCGCGCCAATAGGGAGAAATCCTTATTGGAAAGCCCCATCTTTCCTGGGAACGACCTAGTCGATTAATATTGTGAATTATAATAATGATGATAAATATTGTTAAATATATTAAAATTTGTCTTTTATGAAGTCACGAAGTTTATATATATATATATATATATATATATATATATATATATAAAATTTTGTTTTATTAGTATTATTAATGTAATAAATAGAAAAGCTTTTTATATAAAAATGTAATACTTTTATAAAGTTATTTGTTTTATTAGACTATAAATAGAATATATTATATTATATTATGCATAGTGTTTTGCATAATAAAATCTTTTTATATAAAAGAATACTTTTATAAAGTTATTTATTTTATTAGACAATAATTAGAATATATTATATTTTATTATGCATAGTGTTTTGCATAGTAAAATCTTTTTATATAAAACGAAGATACTTTTATAAAATTATTCGTTTTATTAGATTATAAATAGAATATATTATATTTTATTTAAAAGATTTTGTTTTATTAGAATATTTTATTTATAGTGCATAGTAAATCAATACGGACCGTCCGTTTAAAAGTAAATCAATCTGGACCGTTCATGAATTAGTTACTATTCAGTCCATTCTCCTATAAATAGAAGCTCATTCATTCATTCTTACGAATTCACTGAAACTCTAGAGAGAGAAACTATAGAGAGAAAGAAGAAAAGTATTCTGCTACTTCACTACTCCTATATCAATCTACATGTCTTTGAATCAATCTTATTTTATGATTCACTTTATCATTGTTATTATATAAAATTTTACATTTCAATCCGATAACCTCTACATATCAGATAACTCTAACTTTATCTTTACAACTCAACATAAAACTATACATCATAAAAGATTTAGTACATCTCATGAATCTTAATCATGGTATAAAAAAATAACAACTTTAGCTAAAATATTAATCTTCGTGTATTATTTCTAATCCACGTCATTCAAGTAGCACATAGTGTTACCTTGATCCTTAACTCCGCAAAATGGTTATTTGCAAGGTTGAGCTCGACAGCCCAGCAAAATCTAACAGTTTCCATGCATCACGTAGCACATAATAACATGCTCAACATATATCTCATAAACATTGGACTAACATAACATACATGTTACAGTTCATATAACAAGTATAAAGATTGAGTTCCTTACTCAATCAACATGCTTTACTCAATCAACGTAGTCATAAGTTGACTTTAACATTTCATACATTCAACATATATATAACACATCATGCTCTTTGCAATAAATATTTAAAATAATCAAATTCACATAGCAAATAGGAATTAAAACACTTGCCTTTACCTGCGTTTTATCAACACGCTAATACTTTGCGTCCTTGCACAACCTACACTGTATGTGAGATTGATAATAAACAAAATCAATACTCGATCTCATGGTCAAATATATTCTAAGACCTTACTTTATCTTATTATCCTTTATAATGTCTTTATAGACATCTAACTGTGTTTTATATGCAACTCGGTTTTATTTTTATTTTCATCACCACACATGCTAGACTATCGCACTTGTAGTTTAATGTGCGTATATCACACCATTTTATTATACCAATTTGGTTTCAAAAATGCATATTCAACACATTGTTTACATGCTTAATTTTCCTTCAAAAATTCAAAAATCGCCCTTTTCGATATCCTTCCATTATTATTCTTGTATTATCATCTTTTCATACTCAGATGCACATAACATCCAATATTAGCCACTAGTTAGACACTTTGTATACCAAAGTTTAGAAACACTATTATTCTTAGGCATTTTATCGAGCACGTTATGTGCTTACCTTAACTTATCTCAACTCTTGATCTTAAATGGTTAATTATGCATAGAATGTGATAACACATATCTATACTCATTACATATGTCAAAACATATTGTTAATCATCAAAATATATCATCACCCAAAATCTTAATTCAAGCAGAATTATAAAACTCATCTTCACAATTTCTTTAACAAAACGTTGTTTTCGTTTTTAACGTAACTCCTTCGTTACATTTCCGTTTTTGTTCCTTCTTATATAGAATTAACCCTTACTTAGTGTACTACAACCTCATCTAGGCCTTAAAGTTAGACCCTTGTCCATCTAAAACAGATTCTGCAATTCATCAACTACTCTAGAAAATTTTATTTTCTGGACAGCCTTACTAAACAATTTATTTCAGACATGATCCGGTCCATAAAATGGTTCAATCTCGCAAGTTTAGCTAGTAAACTTCCATATCTAAAACTTTGCAGTTTAAAGTTTCTTTAGATTCAAAACACACGAATTTATATGAATTTTTTCAAAGTCAAAAACCGTAACAGTTTTAATTTTCTAGACAGATTGTTTTCCCTTCGGACCATCATTAATATTGAAAAGATGTAGTAGTGTACTAGTATTTGTGTCTTTATTTTTAATTTCCCATGGTCTACTTCAAAATCGATCATACTTTTATAATATATGTAATATCTGTTGTATATATGCTTTCTTGACTTGTTGGATCGGACCCTCCCTCTCCGGATGTGTAGACTAGATGCCATGCCGGATGGAAGAACTCTGCACTGCACTATAGAACCACAAGTATATACTCTTATGCCTCCTAAAATAATATATTTCTTTTCAATCATTTTATCGTTTGATTTGGAAATTATTGAAAATAATTGGATTAAGTGCAAATAAGTGGACTGCGTCATTGATTAAACAATACTTTCGTCTTGTACAATTTTATATCATTTATATTTTAATGTCAAATATTAAATAGCGTTAATAGAAAATAGTTTTTTTTATGATTATATATCATATTATATTATATTGATTTTTTTGATAATGTTGTATTCGTTTATTATGTTGTTATAATACTAAAACTTTTATTGATCAGCATGCATGTATTGCCCTTGTAGTGCACTCGTATTGTACATATATATTGTTTATCGAGAAAACAGGAAAAATTGATTTGGAAATGTTTTGTGCATAATTGTATCTGTGGATTATTTATAAACTTTGGGCTCTCCAACCTTAATAGCTAGCTTTTAAGGTGCGGCTCTCCCATGGTTTGTAACAATGGATTGGATAGCTAGCTTTTAAGGTGTGGCTCTCCCATGGTTTGTAACAATGGATTTGGTTTGTATGGTTTTTAGTGATCAAGTGATGTTTTCTGATTTGTTGGGTTATGTGGAAATGAAATTTTAATACATGTTCTCCTTTCAGATTAATCTTGGAATTTTCATGGTAGACAATAAGATAGAATTTTTAGTTTTGGTGGATCGGTCTGTGGGAGGATCCAGTGTTGCAGATGGACAGATAGAGTTAATGCTCCATAGGTATGCGTTCATCAATCAACTGATTTTATCAGCTATATGTCGATGTGGGACTGCGATTTAAGTTAATGTTCCACATATTATTAGAATAAAAACTGAGAGTACTCATATCATATAGGAGATTGCTTTGTGATGATTCTAAAGGTGTTGCAGAGGCTCTAAATGAAACAGTCTTCATTAATAAAGATGAATGTTAAGGATTAATTGTAAGCACCTTTCTCCAATTTCATTTATATCTCAATTGTGGTCATTGATGATCTCTTGTTATTTTTTCGTAAGAAACAGTACTGCCTGGAACGCTCATCAGATTCAGTTATATTATTTATTTTTTTCCACTTAAGATAATTTTCTTTCTTGTCAAACTGTTGCTCTGCAACTTCAAGCTGTATGTAAAAGATACATAAAACCTTGACATCCTAACTATTGAATTGAATGATAGCCTTTATTTTAAGCAGCTATGTATATAATCATCATCAACTTCTTTGATGTATTTTAGCCGTCACATCTTACACAAAATAACTTACAACAGATCCATGGAAAATATTATTTCAGAATGGACTCACTTGGAGAGGGTGCTAAATGGCGTCGCTCTTTTGGACAGGAGATATATTCTCCATTTTTGTTAGCATTCTCTGAACAGGTAAAAAACATGATGTGTATATCCTTGCAGTAGTCTTCAGAAAATTAACTTTTCTTTCTTTCCAACAAAATGATTTAGTTCCCTTATGCAGGATGAAGGTAACTGGATGAATTCCCCATATATCCAGATTTTCAGGGTTTGATTCCTCCTATAGTTTACCTCATAATGTTGCCATTTTAACTCTTCAGGTATTTTGTGCCAATTCCTGTCAAAGCTAACTTTATCAACAGTTTCATATCTTATTGTTCAAGTAAGAAATGGTAACTGGGTGAGCAATAGAATAATTTTTTTGTGTGGACGTTATGTGAGAAAAGTTTGTGGCAGGTTATTGAATACTTAAAGACATGGCTGAACAACCGTACACGGTGGCATCTGATAGTGAAACAACTGGAGAGGAAAAAACTTCAACTGCTTTTCCAGAAATTGCAATTGGTATTGACATTGGTACTTCTCAATGTATTGTTGCATTCTGGAATTGTTCTCAGGTAGAGCTGCTTAGGAACACAAGGAACCAGAAGATGATGAGATCTTATATCACCTTCAAAGATGAAGTTCCTTCAGGTGGAGTTAGCAATCAACTATCTCATGAGTATGAAGTGTTATCTGGTGCCGCAATCTTCAACATAAAATGCCTGATTGGTAGAGTTGACACTGACCTAGTTGTTCATGCAAGCAAAAGCCTCCCGTTTTTGGTACAAACATTGGACATTGGTGTCAGGCCGGTTATTGCTGCCCTGGTCAATAACATGTGGAGGTCCACTACTCCTGAAGAAGTTCTTGCAATATTTCTGGTGGAATTAAGAAACTTGGCAAAAGTTCAGCTAAAGCGTTGTTGCCTCTTTTTCAGTTATGACAAAAAAGCTCTAACTCATGCAAGTATACATGTGTCAACAAGTAATACAGAGTAAGTAAAATATCTATCCCACAGAGAAAGTTGTTCAATTTAAACTACTATTCATCAATCAAATCACCATTTCTATATGCTTAAACTAAAGATCAAAAGTGTGAATTATTCTAACTGCAAATAATAACTAAAATGCGAATAAGAATGGAATAAATCAAATCTGAAAATAATGGGATCCTAACTTCATTTAATATTTCATCTAATTACCACTATCATGCAAGAATTGTACACATATCACAAGAAAATAGCCAAGAGCACTAATAGAGTCATAGCCATTTTTTAATGCACTATGACCTATTTACACAACATTCACAAATGATAGACTCTATGTAATCATCAATATAATCAAAATCACTATATGTCTATGTGAAATTACAATCATACTGATTTTAAGCACAAGCCCTTATTTTAACTCATACGGTGAATAAGTATATGTCTATCTCATTCACAAAATACACAAGCCATATAAAACAGCCTCATAAACGTATGCTATTATGACTACAATCCATACTCACATGTTCATTGTCAATTCCATGCAAATACTGAAATGAATGGTGATCAAGCATTCATACATGTAAAATAACCATAATAGAATTCCCATATTATATGTTAAACAGCCCTAACAATCAAGCATGGAACCAAACTACATATTAAAATCCGTTAGAATCCTATAATGGAGTTTAGTTCATGACTGAACCAAAAGCCATTATGGGATCAAAGCTAAACATGATTAACAAGAAAACAATTGAAAGATGAAGGATAGAAACAATCAAACCCAATTGCAGATTGTATACCAAAGTTAACGTTCAAATCCTTATATAAATCCAGCAAAACAATAATAATAATCCACAATGACAGAAATTTCTAAGAAGAATTAGAAAAGACAGAGTTTAGGCTTCGTTCTTTGTTGGAATCTCTCCTAGAGTGTAAACCCTAATTAATCTTATGAAAATACGTCAAAAGTTCTCCCCGTGTGTGTCTGACACCAGTCAGATATCGTTTTTAAAACAAATTATAACTTATTTAATTAAAAATTAAAATAAAACAAATCGTATTGCTTTCAGACTTGACGCCATGTGTATGCGCCCTCCATGTGTTCTCGGCGCATGAGACTTGCAATAGGTCATGCTCTATCCAGTCGAGTACTCACGCGGGCGCGTGCTCTCAAGGCTAGTATCTTGCTTGCAGTGCACGCGACTTCTGCAGATAATCAGACTCTATTTTACGCTACTTACACCGATCTGCTTACATTGCACCCTTCCTTTGCCATCCATGCTTAATCTTCTGCTCCATTTGATCCTCATGCCACTCATCTCCCAGCTTGTGCCCCGCTTCATGCGTCCATTAGCCTCATGCCCTCAAATACCACCAAATTAGGCCGTTTCCTGCACTTTTTCACTAAAAGGAGTTTTAAGTACATGCAATGCAAAATAACATGAAATGAAAATAAAACAGACTGAAATGTACTTGAGATGGGCATAATTCGCATGAATTTATATCCAATAAGTAGGTATAAAACCCACTTATCAAGCGCCCAGTGAGGAATGTTGTTTTAACCATCCTAGTGTCATTTAACCCATTTCAGCTGACCCGGATTGAGAGAGTATGTGCAATGGCTGGCCTTTATGTCCTAAGATTAATGCCTGAACCAACTGTGGTTGCTCTGTACACGAGAACAAGGGGCAGTGGAAGTGAAAAGATTGCTCTTATATTCAATATGGGTGTTGGGTATTCTGATGTTGCCATAAGTGCTACATCATGAGGAGTGTCGTAGATAAAAGCCTTGGTAGGAAGTACTGTTGGAGGTGAAGATATACTTCAGAATATGCCTCCTCACCTCTTACCCAATATGGATAGTCTCTTTTCAGCTCATGGAATCAATGAGATAAAGAGCATGGGGCTGCTTCACATTACAACACGGGATGCCATACACAAGCTCTCCTTGACCTGATTTATCCATCATTGATAATTGTGATATTCTTCCTCAGTTTTTCACTCCATTTGTAAATTATTTGGCTCACTCGTGACATTTTACTTGTACTAAACTTTGTCCACTTTTGATGTGCTTTTCTTTCCGTTCAGAAAGAAAAGGCCGTTTGGAGACAACATGGACTATCCTAAGGAAATTTGGTTATAAAAATGACATTAGACTTGGGTCAAGATCAGCTTCCTCCACCTCCAATTAAAAGAACTCCTGATCAGGTAATTAATTCCTATTTTCTTGAGCTTCGTCTTATCATGCATTTATTATTTTCATTGAATTATTCATTAAACTAAGATAGATTATATATTGTTACGTGCTCTAGAAATTCATATAAATATAGCATATGTTTTTGTGGTGTAGATCAACTTCTCTCCTTTATCCTACTATTTCATGCATAATTCTGTTAGCCTCAACATAACTTTGGTGTAGCATCTAGAGAAATTACCTCATTACCTATTCCTTTTGTTTTCCTCCCCTTAAATTTTACTACTTGATTAACTATCTTCCTATTTTTTATATTTAACATTTTCACTTTATGTAACTGCTGCTAGAGAAAGTAGTTGTTCAGCCAACTCCAGTTTCATGGTGAGTTCTCTGTACTAGTTTAGGATCATTGTCTGTTGCCAAAAGAGGTTTTTCTTTTCTTTTCTTTTTTTAATTTAAGTTCACCAGTTTCATCTTTTCTTCTTCTTCGTCTTATTGAAATTGAATTTTGGTGTTTCTATTGTAGCATGAAGTTTACATGCCCAACCTTGACTTTCTTGAAGAAAATGATGATGATGTGGATCTAACATGTCACATTTTATTCCTTCTAGTTCATTGTTATTCATTCAGTTATCTTATGTTAGTTAATAAATTTTGTAGGTACTATGGTCCTTGTGAGACCAAGATACAATAACAAATTTTGTAGTTATTGTGACTCGAGTATTATGATATATTTATATGAGAAGTTTTGATTTTATTAGCTCTTTATGCATTAGTTTATCAATTAGTTTGAAAAATGTATGACAAAATTTATATTTACTTGAAAAATAAATTTAATATTTCTTATAGAGATTAATAATAATAATAAATATGAAATCAATGATTTAAAATTAATTATAATTTTCAATGAATTTTAATTATTTAGTATTTAATTTTTTATTTACAAATTTATAATCTGTGAAGGAAATTTTCTCTCACTAATTTGAAGAAAGATTCTCAATTTATAATTAGTGAAGGAAAATATTCTCTCGTTAAATAAATTTGTTCCTCACAATATATTATTTGTGAGGGAATCAAGTTATTCACTAATTTCAAAAAGTCCTTCTTAAAAAATTATTTATGAAGGAAATCAATCTTTCACTAAATAACAATATTCCATTACCAAATATAATTTGTGAATAAAAAAGTTATTCACAAGATATCCTTCACAAAAAACATTTAGTTACTACTTAGCGAAGGATACCCAATTGCGAGGAGGTCTATAATGCGAGCAATTGTGTGAAGGAAATATTTCTTCGCAATAAATCACTTGTGAGTGATATAGTATGTCTTGTGAAGGATTTGTCCTTCACTAGAGGCCATTTTTGGTGTAGTGATTCTAAATATCTGTAAACGCTTAAGACTTAATATATAAAAACTTTGCGGGGTTTGTTATTAATTGTCACATCTTGTTTAGCGCGCATGCACATATATATATAAAATACGTGTCATATTATTAAACATGCGAAGCACGTTTGCATAATATATGTATATATATATATAATAATAGCATGCATATATAGAATACCATATTCTACCCAGATTGATTATGGACTTTATTCTAGTTTGGTTCACTAGAGCCACCAAGTGAACCAAAAGGTCAAACCCTAGGGTGCAAGAATTAACATTTAAATATAACTATAACATTTAAACCCTGGCTCCATTACAAACGGGTCTTCAAATGCTCATTGCACCTTGATCTTCGGTTTTTAAAAAAATTCTAAATAATCCTATTACATAAAATATTTAATTTAAATAGAAACATTAATCAACAGTCAAGGGGAAGTACATAAAAGAGAGATAGAATTTACATCAAGAAGAAAACTAGAAAAGACGAGGTATGCATACCCCATTTAATAAAAATCATTCATTCAAACATCCAACCAAAATAAATCCAATCACATTGGTCAATAGTCCATAATCAATCCCATTTATTATCATACATATCACTATATGTATCAATAAATAAAACATCCATCTCATGAATAAAATCATTCCATATATATATATATGAGTACAATTTAATGGGCAATTTTAAATTGCATGAAATCCAATTTAACAATTAAAACAAACTTTATTTTAATTATAAAATTATTTAGAATATTATATATATATATATATATATATATATATATATATATCCGTAGGGTAAGAAATATAATATATTATCTTTGAATCCTGTTGCTTCACGTTTTGTATGTATATGGAGATGAATTATCAGGGCAGTATAAATATATATATATATATATATATATATATATATATATATAAATCTAGATGGTGGCAATGAATCTGACTTTATTCATGTGAATCACAATCTTGCTTTTTAAAAAGCAGGGCTTGGAATTTTTAATTTTTAATTAATTTATTTATTTTTTATAAATAAATTTTTTTCAACAAATTATGCCCAATAAATTATTCTAAAAACATACCAATACATATATGGAATCAAAATAATTAATTCGCATAAAGTTTGGCTTTGATACCACTGTTAGGTTTATGAAAATTATGGACGCAATCAAATTACAAAATTAGCGAAAGCAAAATAAAATCATATTTTAAATTTTTTCCCAAACCAATTACCCGGATCATCCTTTATGGATATTATTAATTAAAACGAAGAACAAGAAGTTATGGAATCATACTCTTGTAGATACGAGCTTCCACATGTACGAGTTCAACTCCTACTTCTTCGCGATGTCCTTAATCTCTAGGTAGATTCCTTCCTTTGATCAATGTTAGCTACCCAAGTATTTGGCCTCTACAGGTGGGCCACCAAGGAAGAAGAATATTCAAGAAGAAGGGCATATTGACTTAAACCCTAATTTATCCTATCTCTATAGAAAAAGAGGGCGTACTCTCCAACTTATGGAATTACGTATGTCTGATATCTGATATAAGACTCCTCTTATTAAGATATCAAGTAACCCTATTTAATTAAAATAAGGTATTATTTATATAATTAAACTCCTTTAATTAATTTGGCTCCATAATTTTATTAGGGATAATTAATTAAACACCTTTAACTAATTTTACCTCATAATCTTATTAACAATATATGAGAGTACTTATATTAAATTAATTATTAAATTCTTTTAGAAATAAAATTAATAATAATTATAATAATATTAATAAGACACCTCTTATTAATTTATATTTAATATTTTAAAATATTAAATAATAAATATTAAGCTATTTAATTTACTCTATCACCATAGATTAAATTAAATATACTTAACATATTATTATGATTATGCCATTAACTTCTTAAATAATTATTCTTCCTTTTATGGTGTGTTCCTTTAAGTTCTCCATATTAAACCTAGGTTGTGAATAAATCAATTAGAACAATTTTAATCTTATTTAAGTAAATAAATAAAACTATTAATTTATTTAAATAAATAGTATTTATTCTACAACAGGGATAAGTCTCCCTAGCGATCAACAACTTTTTAGATAATATAGATTTCAACATTAATCATAAAAGAATCTTTGAGTAAATAGTTACTGTACAATTCAATCCTTCCACCATACAATGTCCTAATTAAATATAAGATATAGAATTATTGTCAAGTCTTATTTTATTTAATTATATGCATTTTAATTCCTAAATGCACAAATCCTAATTAATGCAAATTAGAAACTACTTTTTAATTTCATTCCACATTGGCCAAGGATTCCTGGGTTGTCATTTATCGAATCACATAGGACATTTCTCTTCTTTTACTAGAAGTGGTAGATTTTTATTGATTATTCATTATCTCCATATATAACTTATTAAACCCAAGTATACCCTTTGATATACTCTAAGAGTCTTAAGGAATAAGTCAAAGTGTAATTCATTATATTTAAAATACTATGATGATCTAAACTCTAAGGATCATTTGTACTACTATCACTACAGGAATTCCTATTGACATGCAAGTAAAACTCCATTAGGTATTCCTTAGCGAGTCACGTTCAGTGAACTTATTCTCCAATAAGCACTATATATACTTGCTTTAGTGTCTCCACACAAATGATCATGAGATTAATCATTCTCATCCAATGAGCAAGCAATGTATGTATCAATCTTTTCGGATTCACTAATCCCCTTTTTCGTAATTCATTGATTGAGAACATTTTAGTTTTAAGCTATCTAAGAATTTAGATCTCATTAGCATGATCTCATTATGATTCTAAAAGCATTGCTTAAAACTATGAGTTTATCACATATTAAAACAGCACCATGTAGATAATAAATGAATTTAAGAAATAATTCTTTTATTAATAAATAAATAAGATTGATTATAAAGTATATGTTTTATCATCATGCATAATTGGCTTGTATGCATACTACTTTCATCAAGAAGATCATTGCCATTGTAGAATACAAAACCCTTAGGTAATCAATTTAAGATATGGTGTCCCTTCTACTATCTCATCTTCAGTCGTTTCCAATATATTGGTACCAAGTAATAATTATTTATTGGAGAAATTAATTGTAAATAAGTAACTATGTAACACCCGGAAATAAATATAACATGGGACATAAGATGAAGATTGAGGATGGGACAAAAGATTTCGATTCATGAGCTATGCCATATGTTAAGGCAATTCATATCCATCCTCGTTTTCTCAACTTCAACAAAGTTTAGGTATAATGTGCCAATCCTCGTATTCTTAGGTTCATAAATATGACTAGAAATGTGTACCCTGAAATAAAAACAAAAAAGAAGAAAAATAAATTAGAGTTTGCAAAATTACTCGTATTAGATCATAATAATTTTAAAGTGTCTCAAAGGATATATAATTACAAATACCTTTTTGTGGAATCGAGTTATAAGTGGAACTCATGTTATTATCTCAATTCCCTTGAAAATACTGAACTTTTTTTGGATTTAGCATTGATAAAATCCCATCATGCTTGTGAAGTTCCCTATAAATTTGTCAGTAATGAAAACAAAAACAAAATCCAAACTATGTGCAAAATTTGTGGTGAAAGTGTAATTGAAGTTAATATGTATACATAGGAATATAAGCAACAAAATTGGTTAAATGTGAAAACATATATATGAAATAGAAATGTGAATTGTTCCATTACCTAGAAGCACTGCCGAAGCTATATACACCATTGTGCGGTCAATTGACCCCATTGAAAAAAATAAACGCTTTATAATGTAAAGTAACCTTTAAAATTTTTAACTTTTATGTATAAATTGATCCCACTAAAATTTTATAAATTTTCTATTATACAGGATCAAATTAAAAACTTGTAACTTTGTCAATCAAATTTTAACCACGTATGACTCATATCCTCTCAATATATGTATATCTCTCTATAATATTTTAAACTAAATAGTAATCTAATTTATATTATTTTTAAAAATAATTAATGAATTAATTACTTATGAACAGTTGTGATTAAAAAAGTCTATTATGAGTAAATATAGTAGTGTATATATACCATATATTATTACCAATTATATTCTCATTCACTACAAGAAAAAGGGCCATCTGCAACCAATGATATCAGCGACCGCTCAGGATTCTAGTCGCTAGTTTATATCAGCGACCGTATGCGGTCGTTGATCGGTCGCTAAGAAAAATTTCCCTCCCAAAAATTAGAGCAAAAATTTGGCGCAGCGACCAATCTATATCAGTGACCGCTAGCGGTCGCTGATATGTTCACATCATTAAAAATTAGCGACCAGATGCGATTACGCCGATCAAGGATCGCTAATCATTATAACTTTGAATCGATTCGGGCATTAAGCTCGAATCGATCGAGAAGAAAAAAAAAGAGGTAGACGCAGAGGGAGTAGGGGGAGAAGAGAAGAGGGTTCACCACCAATATCACCGGCCGGCCGAAGCTTCACCACCACCGTACCACCGCTGGTAAGTCCTTTAAGCACTTCACTGCCACCATGTTCATTGAATATCTTTAATTTTTAATATATTATAATTTATCATAAGATGGTTTTATGAATTTGTTAGCAATTGAGGGCAGTATAATGTAATTTACTTTTCAAATGCCCCAGGGTTTCGATTTCTACTACCGAAAGCAACTTTATTAACTAAAAGAAAGAGCAGACACCAAAAACAAGGTACATCTATCTACTCAATTTTAGGGTGTAGCATGTTATTCTTCTTTGAGCTTCAAATGATGCTTGAATTGAAATTTTTGTATTTGAATACAACATGTTATATTCTATTATATTATTTCATATTTGGTTGAATTGAATTGATTGTTCAAGCATTACACACTACATGTACACTGATTTTAAATTTATGCAGATTTATCTTCTCTGCTCTTAAATTGGAACCTTAGTTTGATTCAGATGTAACGAAAGGCTGTTTAAATATTACATTTCATAATTTCTTCATCTTCGATTAGCTACTGCTTTATGAACTGTCCGATAGTAGTTAATTTTGGAGCTGATTAAGTTGTCATGGGTGATGCCGCTCAACGATGACTTATTAGTTTTATTGTTAGTGTGTGCCCGGAGGATTTATGAATCTGGGTAAAAACTAGTAATAGTTCATATAACAGATGTACCTTGTAATTGAATTGAGTTGTTTTAGTTTCAACACTACATCATAATATTATACCTTCAGAAGAATCTAGAATATTATGTCTATTTATATATGACCAAATGATGCAACAAATATTTCAGACATCAAACATGTAATGTGGCAATTTCAAGCAATGTATCTGACACCTAGGAATGTTTCCAAATTGGGAAACAAGATTCAAGGACATGGGACAGAAAGGTTCCAGTATTCTTTAAAAGAATAATCCTGTAACTCAAGGATTTATTTGTATTTGTTATTTTTATGGATTGAATCAGTCCTTATATGCCACATAGTTGCAATAAGGACTGAAAATGAAACTTTTTGAACAATGTGCATATCTAGTGATAAGCCATTGACACATTTATTTAGGAAATAGAAGTGGTATTGACTTATCTATGAATGTTACATTCCCACCACCATTTTTCTTCACAAATAGCCTTTATTCTATATCTGTTAAGGGGTTTCTCACTCTTCTCTTGGACTGTTCTTTCTCCGGTCTCCATCCTTACTAAGTTCCTAGTTTAGTATTGAACAGAAACCCACACTTACCTATTCTGTAATCCAGCACGTGATTTAATTGGACAAAGACTAGAAAATGATTCGAGAGACGCTAGAGAAAGACATTCCACCATATACCTATAAGGAAACCTTAAAGTTCCAACCGTCTTAACCGGCTTATTGCCTACATCATAACCCAATAAAAAATTATGTATTTAAAGAAACCGCCAAATACTCATAATAAAGTTGTACACAGTTGAACCACATAACCTAGAAAAGTCACACCGGCAAATGAGGTCCCACATGTAAGGCTAAGACAGTGTAAAACATTAGCCATACCAAGAACCAATCAATAGCCTGGTCCTTGCTATTAGTTGGTGAATCATTATAGATTCTTATACAACGTTATACTAAATAGTTTAACAGCCTGGACCCTGGAATATATAAAGGTAATGAGTATATGTGATGTTATGTTAATTGCTTATACATTCTTGTTGCTCTTATATGCCTAAAATGGTCAAGTATGCATGCCCTCGTGCATGCGGATAGTCCATATTATAAGGGAGACTCTGCTGAAATTTTTTCATGCATGTGGATAGTCCATATTATAGGGGAGACTCTGCCGAAATAGTTGAGTAAATTTGTTTTGGCATGTATCCTTGTTCAATTCCCGAATAATCATATATGATGCACACTCATGTTATATATGTACATATACATCTATATGTATTTATAAGCCTCATAAATGGCATTGAGCTGAATTGTAAATCTCTAACAAGGGAATAAAATAATTCATGTCAACATAGGTACTGTGACATCATGGACCTCTATTTAGACCGTAGTTGCATGAGACGACGAAAGTCAAGTGCCCAGATAGGTGCTACAGCAGAATTTAGAGCTGGTTGTCAAGTATTTCTAGATTATGCGTATAGTCACCCGGAATGTGTTAATGGTCAGAACAAGATAAGATGTCCTTGTTTGAAGTGTAAGAATGTAAATTATATGGATAGAGACATAGTAGACTATCATTTACTTGTTTCTGGGTTCATGAACAATTACGAAGAATGTTGGTGGGCACATGGGCAGAGAAGAGATAGTGGCAATGCACAAGTACACAATCCAGGCAGCAGTACCCATCGTATGAATGACATGGTTCATGATATTGCAGGGCCGAATTTTGATTGGGAACAAGGCAGAGAGAAACCTATGAATTCTGATGCCAAAGCATTCTTTAAGTTGTTAGACGAGGGTAGCGAACCATTGTGGCATGGTTGTTGGTCCATCAATAGTCAGTGTACCTTCACCGCCACTTCCCTTGCTTCTGGTTGTCTCACTAGATTTCTTCTTTGGACACTCACGAGCAAAATGATCCTTCGACCCGTAGGTGTAGCAAGCATTCTTCTTGGGTTGATTATAAATTGGGGAAATGTGACCTTCTTGGCCACAGTCAAAGCACACACACTTTCCTCTTAAGCACATTCCCGTGTGAAACCTCCCACAGGTAGCACACGCGTCAATCTTCATCTTCTGCTGGTTACCTTGCTGATTTCCAGCTCCCACATTTGCACTCCACTTTCTTTTCAGGTTATTGTTACCATTTCCACTGTTACTACCACCATTATTAACTTTTCCCTCACTCTTCTTCTTTCTTTGCTCTTGATTATGCTTTATTACAGCCTCGCCTCCACTCTCAGTGAGAATTGCCTTCTCCAACACTGCTGTAAATGTCTTCAGCTGAAACATAGAGACCCTACTGTACAACCAGGGTTTCAGTCCTTGCTCAAACCTCCTAGCCTTGCACTCATCTGTGTTGACTTGAAATGGTGCAAACCTCGCTAGCTCGTTGAATTTTGCGGCATACTCTGACACCGTCATTGATCCCTGCTTCAGTTCTAGAAACTGTACCTCCATCTGATTCTTTGAACTCTCTGGAAAATAAGTCTTAAAGAATATTTCCTTTAACCTATCCCAAGTCATCACTCCTTGACCTCCTCGGGTCTTATTGGCTTGCCACCAATAACTATCCTCTACTTTCAACATGAATGTTGCAAAAGCAGTCTTCTGATTATCCCCTACTCTAGCAACATTGAAAACTTTCTCTATCTCTATGATCCAGGTATGTGCCTCAACTGGATTTATGGACTCACAAAATTCTGGTGGTCCAACCGCCTTGAAAGCCTTAAAAGTTATAGCTTGATTCTATAATGCATCCGTCAGCAACGTCACTAACTGCTGAACTGGATTAGCCTAAGCATTGTTGTTATTGGTAGATCCCTATCGTGGTTGACGTCTTAGAGGCATTTTCTGTTAAAACATACTAATTAGATTTTATTTAATCTTTTAAGTATTATATATTCAAATTGCACATCACAAAATTACCACATAGCACATAATATCTTGAATAAATAGTAGCTTTTATTTATTCATCATATTAAAAAAAACACAACCATGATAGCATCCCTGCTATCTACATTACTTTCCTGAACAACAAAATTTTCAAGATAACTTGATCATCATCATATCCCATTGATTATATCATACTCGATATTTACATCTTATTTACTCATCAATCACATAATAGTAACATTTTTAAGGACCTATTAAAATGTTGCATAGCCTTACGACGCTCCTCTTCCATAATGCGAAACATTGTTCGGCGATCTAATGTGTACGATGGCAGCGTCTCGAACTGAATAGGATAACATATGACCCGATCTTGAGCTCGATTGATCACGGTGTTAAAAACACTATTCATCTCTTCCATCTTGATCCTCTTTACTTGTACTTCTCTCTCTGCTACCCCAGCTCGTTGTATTGCTTCCTCATATGCGTCTTCGGCTCTTGTCCTCTAAGTAGACTCTTCTTTTAATTTGTTCTTGAGCTCTGCGATCTCCTTTGTCAGTTGCTCGTTCTCACCTTCAGTGTGGATCAGTTTCTCTTCAACATTATTAAGACGTTCATCTCGATCCTGGATCTCGTTATCCTTCTGCGCCATCGCTATCTGCTGTTCAGCTACTATCTCTTCCAACTCCTCGACTCTATCTTAAATTTCTACATTGTGGTCGTATACTTCGTCTTACATACAGGCATCAATCGAGTAAAGTGGAATCTATTCCTCCTCGTGATCCTCTTCATCCCCATCCAACTGTGGCAGCTCAACAGGGTTCTCCTCGTCTGTCTCTATCTCATCATCCTCATAAGGTAAACCCTCTTGCTCAACCACTGTGACCAACAAAGATGATTCCCATGGCAGTAGTTGTTCCCAAACCACCTAAATATCTCGAGGATCCACCTCTCTAGGCACTTGAGATCCTTCCTCCCTAGCCTGACTGGGTTCTCCTACATTAGCCATCCCGACAACAAAATTTTAAGTTTTAATTGCTAATCATTAATACTCGACACTCACGAGCACATAAGTTATAATCACATAAGCACATAAATGTTTTATTACTTCTTCCTTAAAAACTCAATAAGAGTTTATCACCACTATCTTTTGAAAGGTTACTTCCTAAGGCTTTTCCCCACCTAAGGTTCATAACCTAAAGCTTTAATACCAACTTGTGACACCCCCAAATCCAGGCACTTTAGTCCCACAAGATTTGGTGTTCACTTTCCAATCATTCATATCTAACTACCCAAATATAATAAAATTAAATTTGAAATCCTCCCTTTAAAAAGGGTTACATCATCAATAAAAAAATCTTCCCAGGTTGTCTAACCTTAAACATCAACCAAGTGTGGAAATAAAATAATTACATCACATCATTAAATTTAAAGTCTATCATCATGACAATAAATGAAATTACAAGTCATCATTACTTGTACATTTTTCCCTTTCCTTTGCTAGTCGTAGGTTCATCGACCTTCTTAACTTTAGCTGCAATGAGTGTATATATATGCAAGAGTGAGCAAAACAAATGCTCACTAGATATAGCAATGAAACAACAACAAAATAATAATTGCCAATGAATAGGCTCATCAAAACTGAATGGTACTTTATTAGTGGTAACCAAAAACTGGAATTAAAATATGAAATATATCTGAGGGTCATAAGACCATGAACTACGTCCACGGTTACAAGTAATCTTTTAACTTTAACCTTAATGATTATCTTTGTAGGACTTTCACGTGCTTAGGGGATCGACCCTTTCGTACCATGTATTGTGCCCAAACATCTAAATGCATTGTGTACCCCCCTATAATAGGATTGTTCTTCTCAGTTTTAGAGTACAAGTCCACACCAAAGAATGTTTGGTTTGGATAACTTCAAGGGTAATTTAGAGTTTAACGATTGTAACGCCCCCATATCTATACTCCCACGATATCTGATATGGTGTTTACAGTAAATCAACATAATGCTTTTAAATCTATACACCCATGGTATCTGATTATAAGATTACATTAAATAGAGGGACTATCAGATATAATTCCCACAGATCCAAAATTCACAGTATCCCATAACAGATGTAAATTCTCAAGAGAACTATTACTGTGTTTGAATACCCTCACTTGGATATATGAACTGTATCTGTGACTAGAGTCTATTTATCTGAAATTTAGAGTATCAGTAATAACATGAACAATCCATATTACTAATACCCTCACCTAGATGTATAGTTTAAGCCAAAAAAATTTATACTATCATATTGATAGTAACTATCTATCCGAAATTCAGAGTATCAATAACAACATGAATAATCCATGCTATTAATACCCTCACTCAGATAAATAGTTCCCAAGGATGTCAACTAGTTTCAAAGAAGTCTAATTTTTACATCTATATATGTAAGAAAACACGGTTGCGGAAATAAAAGATGTTATATATATATATCATAATATTAAGATTTGATTACATGATTCTCATAACGAGTTCTTATTACAAGGTATTCAAACAGACAAGAATATAATCTAATCTATATAGGGACGCATCCCTTTATCTACTCCAGATGTTCCAGGATTACCATCTAAAATTGCAAAGGGAATAATTTGCAAGGGTGAGCTATGACATGCTCGACAAGTTTTTTATTTTATAACAATATAGGATTTGAAGAAATATAAAAATTCAAATTTCGACTGATAGTTGTTACCATTTCTGGATTTCTATTTATTTCAACCATTTCTGGAATTTTTCTTTATTTCTGTCAGTCTCACAGACTTAGAAATTTTGTTCAGATGTGAGATAGGGGATCAACCCATTCAACATCTTAGGAGTATGCATATCATCCTACTAGTGCTCAAAATACACCAAAATTAATGTCAATATATGAATTGACCAAATCTCGATCCCTTACAAGACACCCAACTTCAGTATAGGATGTCTTATCAAAACAATTTGGTTTGACACAACAATTTATGCTCAATAAACAATATCATATGAATAAACAATTCATTTTTGAGTTATGCTGAAACTATAGCAATGACTTTACAATAATTGGTAATTCAAGTTTAGGTTTGGTATAACATATCAAAAACAATTCAAGATATAAATGTAGGGTTTAAAAAACTTGCGAAAGTAATAACTTGGGTATAAGAAACTTGCCTGAGCGTAGATCAGTCAAGTTATGCTACTCAATCGTTAATAAATACCTACGATGTTCATATATATAAATCTAACACGTTAGTATTGATAACAATACTCAATTATAACATTTATATAATATCAGGTTAGATTAATAGGGTTTGGTGTTTAATACCTTTGATAAATGGACTAAATTTTATTTATAAAATTTAATTATCCTTTATAATACCTTTTTAGAAATTTTAAAGTATTTATAACATTTATTTATCTTTAAAATGATTTTTAAATCATTTATTTCTATTTATAATAAATTAATTTTACTTAAAATTTTACAAAAACATTGATTATTATTTTTAAATAATTTAAATTCATTTATTATAATTTTATATAATTAATAATATTTTTCCATAATTATTTAGTATTTATAAATAATTATTCTAATTTCTTTATTAATAAGTTAATTATTAATAATATCTAAATATAATAAATTAATTATTAAATTTATGTATAAATATCAGAATTTAATTATAATTATTTAATATATTTTTTAAAACTGTTTTTATATTTATTTATTAATTATTTTTAATTTTTTATAATTTATTTTTAGAAAAATAATTTCTATTTGTCGCTAAAGCTCTTCAGTGATAGAACTGTAGGTGTTCTTGAGTTTTCAGGCGTGATTTTGAGTGCGTAGTCGGTGACCAGTTTGACCACTAATTAAAATGCTACTGATGATAATTTTTGGTTTGTTTAAGAGTTGATGTTGTAGTACTAATACAGTAGTATAACATTAAACAAATTTTAGGCTTTAACCTACATATAACAAGAAGTTATAGAGACTCAAAGTCACTGTCACTGTCAGACCCAAAACAGTAGTCTTGGTCGGTCAATGGTTTTGTGGCTTAAATATCTTTTATTCTGTGTAATAGATGTGTGTTGTGTTTGTTGTAACATGTAATATATATGTCAGGGTACATATATATAACATTAACATGAACAAAGCATAAATCTAAGGTCTCTAATTATGCTAGTCAAAGTACAGCCAAACACTGTTCTTCACGTTCTTCAGTTTTCTAGAAAACCCAGAAAACTTTGTCAAGCTCGGTCAATGGATTTTGACCATTAATTCTAGTAAACCTATACGTTGTTTGTTCAATTAAAGATCATAGATATGTAGTACATATAACAGGGTATTGATCTATAATAAAAACTTACAAAAATAACAAACAGAAGACGATTAAACAGATTGGTCAAAGTAGCCGGTTCGACTATTCTTGAGTTTTCTAGGTAACCCAGAAAACTGCAATCTGTGAACGGTCAACCCACTTTGACTGCTTATAACTTGAAATCTATGGTTCAAATGAACATGTTTTCTTTTCCAGATTAAAGACCTACTAACAGGCTACAAATACCAAACAATTATCGGACCAAAACATAAACACATATGAATCTATAGGCCCTGACATTCGACTGTCAGACATAGTTTTCAAAATTTCCAGATTTCTTAAAAAAATTAATTAAGGCATCTAGATGTTATGAAAATGTGTTCTACCAATCTAACATACTTTCTAACATACTAATACTTAATTCTAAACATCTAAACAACAAATCTAACATAAGATCAAAGAGCTAATTATGAACTAGGGTTTGTACCTTTTCTTAAATAATTTTTGATTCTAGCTTCTGATTTCGTTGCTGCTATCACCCAGGCTTGATTTGGTAGGTTTATAAGTGTATCTAGGCTTAGGAATTTTGTGAGTTTTCTCAACCCTAAGGTTCCTATTTATAGAATTCTTCAACTTGGCTTTTTAGTCATTTTTGAGCAACTTGCCTCTACAAAGATCTAATCTGATGACTATTGTCATGCTTGGGAGTTACAAGCATGTCATGTGCAGCCTATGAACTTGCAATGGTGACTCCTAACCTACTTCTGAGCTAGTTAGGTTTGTTTAGTAGCTTAATTAGGCTTTAATCTTCACTAATCTTGATTAGGGTTTTGTTTCTAATGATTAGGAATGTTAAGTAATGTTAATTAGTACCTAATTGAAGTTTACTAACCATGATTAGGTGTTAAGATAATCAAATTAGGGTTTAATTGCTAACTAGGGTTTAATTTACAAAATAGGGTTAGGTTTTGCTAATTAGGGTTAGGGTTTGTTAATCTAGGGTTGTTAACCTAAATTTCTCACTAATCCTAATAAGCACGACAAAACGTTTTGTCTGTGTAAGCACGACAAAGCAACTTGTCAAAATAATTTTACCGAAAAGTACTCCGATTATAGAAAAAAAAAATTTAAGCACGAGGTGTCTAGCACGACGTTTTTCGGACAAAAATTTATTTGGTCAAATTTGTCAAACCAAGTATATATTAAGACATAACATATTTAGAACGTAAAAATTTTATTTATATAACGGGATTGTATACATACGAGTTTTATTAGGGTTTTGGGTTTTTACATTCACCCCCACTAATAAGAATTTCGTCCTCGAAATTGCAATACAAGTTTAAGAAAATAATTGAGGATAATTCTCGCGCATTTTATCTTCAAGGTCCCATGTAGCTTCTTTAACGTTCTGATTCCTCCAAATTACTTTGACCGCTGCTATCACTTTATTTCTCAGGACTTGCTCTTCACGATCGACGATCTGCATAGGTTCTTCTACATAAGAAAGATCTTCTTCTATTTAGATTGGCTCATATTGTATAACGTGTTTATAATCAGTTTTATATGGTCGTAATACGGACACATGAAACACATTATGAATATGATTCAACTCAGGAGGTAGTGCTATTTCATAAGCAACTTCACCAACCCTTCTCAAAATTTCAAAAGGTCCAATGAATCTCGGACTTAATTTTCCTTTCTTGCCAAAATGTATCTTGCCTTTCCAAGGAGATACTTTCAAGAATACGTGACTTCCTACGTTAAAGTTTTGTTGTTGACGATGTGGATTGGCGTATTTTCGTTGTCGATCTTGAGATGCTTGTAATAGTTGACGAATAATTCTGATAGTTTCAGTTGTTTGTTGAATTATCTCGAGTCCTAACATTTTCCTTTCCCCGACTTCATCCCAACATAAAGGTGTTCTACATTTACGCCCATATAAAGCTTCATAGGGTGGCATACCTATGCTAGCATGATAACTATTGTTATATGCAAATTCAACTAAGGGTAACTGATCTTCCCAACTTCCTTTGAAGTCTGTAATACAAGTTCTCAACATATCTTCTAATGTTTGTATGGTTCTCTCACTATGTCCATCAGTCTGAGGATGATAAGTTGTACTTAATCTTAGTTGTGTTCCTAAGTGTTTCTGAAGGCTTTTCCAAAAATTAGAAGTAAATCTTGGATCTCGATTTGATACTATGGAAACAGGTACTCCATGCCTAGAGATAATTTCATTGATGTACAGTTTGGCAAGGTGATCTAGGTTATGAGTAATCTTAATAGGTAAAAAGTGAGCTGATTTTGTTAAACGGTCAACTATTACCCAAATGGCATTATGGCCCTTTTGTGTAGCTGGAAGACCAACAATAAAATCCATAGTTATATGTTCCCACTTCCACTCAGGAATTGATAATTGTTGAAGTAAACCACTTGGCTTTTGATGCTCAGCATTAACCCTTTGACACGTGAGACATTTACTTACCCATCCATCTATTTCTCTTTTCATGTTCGACCACCAAAAGTGTCGACTTAAATCCTTATACATTTTTGTACTGCCAGGATGTATGGAAAATTTAGAATTATGAGCTTCATTTAAAATTTTATCTTTTAAGGCTTGGTCTAACGCAACCCAGATTCTATTTTCATATCTTATTATTCCATCCGTATCTATTCTAAATTTATTATACTTATCATGTGTTGAATTAAATTTAAACTTCTGACATTCTTCATCCTTCTCCTGCATTTCTTTAACTTTATTAAGCAGAGATGAAACTCCTTCTAAAATATACAATTTTTGGGTAGAGGTAGTTGGACATTCCACCTTTATTTCTAAATTTTCAAAGTCTTTTATTAACCTATCATTGGTGGTTAATACATTCAATTTTTCCTGATTCTTTCTACTTAACGCATCAGCTACAACATTGGCTTTATCGGGATGATATATGATTTCACAGTCATAATCCTTTATCAGTTCTAACCATCGTCTCTGTCTTAAATTTAATTCCTTGTGTGTAAAAATATATTTCAGACTTTTATGATCTGTATATATCTCACACTTCTCCCTGAACAAGTAATGTCTCCAAATTTTTAGAGCAAAAACTACCGCGGCTATCTCTAGGTCATGAGTAGGATACCTCTTCTCATAATCTTTGAGTTGCCATGATGCATAAGCTATCACTTTCCCATGTTGCATCAACACACATCCTAAACCTCTGTGTGATGCGTCACTATATACTACAAGGCCTCCTGTATCATCTGGTAAGGATAACACTAGAGCCATGCTCAGTCGTTTCTTCAACTCTTGGAAGCTTTCCTCACATTTATCTGTCCAAACGTATTTCACCGTCTTTCGAGTTAAATTGGTTAATGGGGTTACTATTTTAGAAAAATCTTTTATAAACCGTCGATAATAACCCGCTAAACCGAGAAAACTTTATACTTTTGTTGGAGTTGTTGGTTATTCCCAATTCACAACCATTTCGATCTTAGCTGGATCTACAGATATTCCATTCTTATCAATTACATGACCTAAAAATTGAACTCTCTTCAACCAGAATTCACACTTGGAAAACTTTGCATAAAGTTGTTCCTTTCGTAATATCTCCAATACGACTCTCAAGTGTTCAGTATGCTCTTCCCGTGTTTTCGAGTATACCTGAATATCGTCGATAAACACTATAATAAATTTGTCCAAGCATGGTTAAACACTCGATTCATTAAATCCATAAAAGTTGCCGGTGCATTTGTTAATCCAAAAGACATTCCATTCTAGAATCTCAATAGGTTGCAATGGACCCTTTGGAACTTGATGCTCCGCCTTTACACGTTGACGGGTTAAACACCTCGAGATAAACTCCACGATCTCTCTCTTCATATTGTTCCACCAAAATGTATGTCGAATATCATGATACATTTTGGTACTCCCAGTATGGATTGCAAAAGGGGTGTTGTGTTCCTCTATCATGATTCTATGCTTCAAGTCAGAATCGTTAGGAATGCAAAGTCTAGAGTTGAATCGAAGTATTTCTTCTTCATCGATTCTTGCTTCCGGAATAGCACCTTCTTGCACTTTCTTCTTTATACGCATTAGCCCAGGTCCATAGCTTGAGCATCTTTAACTTTATCGATTAAAGTTGGTTCTACTCGTATATTTGCCATCATCATGTGGGTCTCTAGAGTCTTTAACTCAATCTCCATCCTTTGTAAATCATACAAAATGGGTCTTTGTGTTAACAACATTGCACTCGTACCCGCATATGATCTTCTACTCAATGCGTCAGCTACTACGTTTGCTTTTCTAGGATGGTATTGAATGGTATGATCATAATCTTTCAGTAGCTCGAGCCAATGTCGTTGCCGCATGTTGAGTTCCTTTTGGGTGAAGAAGTTTTTGAGGCTTTTATGGTCCGTATAAATCTCCACTTTCTCCCCATACAAGTAGTGTCTCCAGATTTTCAACGGCTTATTGCACCGCCAACTCTAGATCATGAGTAGGATAATTCCTCTCATATTCTTCGAGTTGTCGCGAGGCATAGGCTATGACTTTCCCATGTTGCATGAGAACACATCCTAACCCTTTGTATGAAGCATCGTTGTAGATAACAAATCCATTTGAACCAAATGGTATTGCCAGAACAGGTGCCGAAATGAGTCTACTCTTAAGCTCTTGGAAACTCTTCTCGCATTCCTCGCTCTATACGAATTTTGTATCTTTCTGAGTCAGCTGAGTAAACGGAGTAGCGATTCGAGAAAATCCTTCCACGAATCTCCGATAATAACCAGCTAAGCCCAGAAAGCTGCGTACTTCGGTTGCTCCCAACTTTGTATTGTTTCAATCTTCGTCGGGTCAATAGATACTCCATGTTTTGACACCACGTGCCCAAGGAATGCTACTTCCTCAAGCTAGAACTCGCATTTCTTCAGCTTGGCATATAGCTTATTTTCACGATGCCTTTCAAGTATCAGCTTCAAATGGTGCTCATGATCTTCACGGCTTTTGGAATAAATGAGGATGTCATCAATAAAGACAACAACGAACTGATCCAAGTATTCCTTGAATACAAGGTTCATCATATCCATGAAAGCGGCAGGAGCATTAGTCAATCCAAAAGACATGACTAAGAATTCATAATGCCCGTCTGCAGGAGTTACTCAAGGCGCGGTCTTTGGAATATCCTTAGTTTTAATCTTCAGCTGATGATATCCAGAACGAAGATCGACCTTTGAAAAGAATTGTGCTCCTTGCAACTGGTCGAACAAGTCATCAATGCGAGGTAGGGGATACCTATTCTTGATGGTGACATGGTTCAATTCTCGGTAGTCAATACAAAGTCGCATACTCCCGTCTTTATTCTTTACGAATAAAACAGGAGCACCCTAAGGAGATGTACTAGGACAAATGAAATCGATGTCTAATAACTCCTGGAGTTCAATAGGAGCCATTCGATATGGGGTTTTAGAAATGGGTTTTATACCCGATTCAAGGTCAATAAATAATTCAACATCACGTTATGGGGGTAGACCGGGAAGTTCTTCAGGAAATACATCAGGAAATTCTCTAACAACATAAATATTATCCAAATCTGACTTGTCTCTGTTCAAATCCATAAAATGGGCTAAGAAAGCTTGACATCTGTTTTTCAATAAATGAATAGCTTTGTGGCTTGATATGACAGTGACTGATTTTAGTGGTTTAGTTGCTTGAATTCGTATAACAGGTTGGTTAGGAATATGAAATCTAACAACCTTACGAAAACAATCAATTTCGGCATGATGAGTGGTTAACCAATCAATTCCTAAAATCACATCAAAAGCAAGTATCTTTAAAGAGATAAGATCAACAGGTAATGTGATAGTTCCAACTTGGGTCAAGAAAGATTTATAAACTGTAGATGTAACGAAGGTTTCACCCAACGGAGTTTCAACAGATAAGTTAAAGCCCAATTTCTCCGGAGTCAAGTTTAAACGTTGAGCACAGGTAGGAGAGATAAAAGAATGGGTAGAACTAGTACCTAGTAAGGTATAAATTTCGCAAGAATTCAAGATTAGCTTACCCGTGATCACCTCATTCGGGTTCCTCACGTTTTGGCCAGTACCAACAAATGCTCTTCCAAGAACCGTTGATTTTGACTTATCCGGGACAGCTTTTGGAGTCACCATCCCCGCTAAACTTGGTTTTGCTAAAGAACACTCACGGGCTATATGACCCTCCTTTCAATAGTTATAACATACCTTGGATTATTGTGGACAGTTTGGGCTGATATGTCCCTCTTTCCCGCATTTGTAACATTTAACTGGCGGTCTTTCTCCACCCCTAAAATTTGTTGTTGGTGCTGGTGCTGCTGCTGATGTCTTCCCGTCATTGTTGAATCTCCTCTTTTTGAAATTTCCACTAGACTTGCCTCTTCTATTATCATGGCCACGATTACCACCCGAGTGGTTACCGCTTTTGTCCGTATTTTTCCCTCCTCGCTGGTTATCATCGCTCTGATGACTGTTGTCACTGGTATGACCTTGGTTGTGATCCCTCGGTTGAGTATACTCATTATCTCGCTCTAATAATTGAGCCCTATTGACAGCATCTGAATACAGAGAAAATTTATGAGAGATAAGGTATTGACGAATCTCGGGTTTTAGACCTCTCAGAAACATCTGCGTCATATGTTCCTCATTTTCTACCAAATGAGGTGCAAACCTGGATAACTCCGCGAACTTCGCCTCGTACTGAGACACCGTCATGTTGTTCTGTTCCAGTCTAATAAACTCTACCTCCTTCATATGATGAATACTTTCTGGAAAGTATTTGTCATTGAACAGTTTAAAATCTTTCCCAAGACATGTTGAGTCTTTTTGTTTGTTGATGCGCTTCACGATTCCCACCAATGTCGGCCTCACCACGGAACATAAATTTGGCGAATGGAACCTTCTGTTCCTCCGTGCATCCCAAGACATCGAATATCTTGGTAATTTGTTTGACCCACATTTCCGCCTTAATCGGATTGGGCTTTCCCAAGAAATATGGTGGTCCCAACTCCTTGAACTGCTTGGCTGTGACAGACCGCGCGTTGCTATCACTACCACCCGTATTTTGTACAAGAGTCTCCCTCGTCTGATTTTGCATGAACTACAAAAAGCTCCTAAACATTTCATCATTCATCGTTTGCTCGGTAGCGTTGTTTACAGGAGGAATATTGCCTTCCTGTTGCACGTTCTCCTGGTTTGTGACTAAAGGTTGTTCCACAGTCTCATACACTCCATTGTTAACGTTCTCAGCAGCCATTCTTAAATACTGCCATAAAACAAGGGTTAATTAAACAAATTAACATATCACATAATATCCCTATATTATGATCGATCAACAAATAAGCTTAGATAGGACACACTAGCAAAGGATTTACTCGTCTCTCCCCTCCTAGTTCTATTCCTCGATCTCCGCCAGAGTCCATATCCCTAAGCTTTGATACCAACTATGACACCCCCAAAATAGGTATACAACACCCATTCTGAGTCGCCAAATACATGGTACAGAAAGCAAACTACAACATCAATAATACAATTGTCGTGCAAAATACGACAACACATACTGTGAGTTTAAATACAAATATTGTATTCTAGACAATATCCACACTCAAATAAGTCCTCATTACAATTATTCAAACACTATTTTACAGAAATAGTGAAGACTGCTAAAACATCTTTCTAGAACCATTACTCCATAGCTCGACTAGATCCTGCTATGTTCTCACCTCCTGAGAAAAAAAATGGAACAAAAAGGAAAAGGGTGAGCTAAACTAGCCCAGTAAAGAATATTATGACTAAGATAATATACAACAAATTATCATTAGTCTTCAATAGGGAAAAATCTGATAAAACATAATAGACAACAAGTTTTAGATCAAAACTACAGCGGAAACATCAATCCATTAGAAGAGTCACGTAGAGAATGAATTCTACTATCTTCTAAGATTTAAAAGTCCATTATCAATATTTTATCCCTGTAACATCAATCAATATACATCTTTAATCAAATATTCATCTTTGCACTACAGGCCAAAGATATTCATTTATATCACCAGTCGGTCATGTTCATCTCAACACCTGTTCATCTTTGCACTACAGGCCAAAGATAATCATCAGTTAATCATTCATCTTTACACTATAGGCCAAAGATATTCAATAATTTCATCATTAAGGACTGAGGATGATGAAAAACATTTTAGAGAACGAATCCAGTGAGACAGAAGGACAAATATTAGGAATTTGTGTTACAGTTTATCCAAGATCACTAATACTTCATAATAACCAATTTTGAAGCAGGATTCAAAATAAAGATCAAAATATGGATACAATCAAAGATAGTAACCATAATAGACATCTTGGACAAAAAGGAAAAATTTCATTTTTCGGTGAATAGTTTCGTATTCGTGAATAGTACCGTATACGTGAATAGTGTCGTATACGTGAATAGTAACCCCGACACAAAAAGTTCCAAATTTGATTAAAAAGTTCAAACCAATATTTTGGCATAATGATATTGAAGAAAATAATATTATTTAAGAAGAAAATCACATCCCTTACCTCAAAGAAAGAGTACTTCGGAATGAAAGGTCGGAAGTGATGCTGAATGAAACTTGTAATGAACAGCAACTCTCAAAGTATCTAAATACTCACAAAATACGCTCGATAATATTGAGAGAGAAAGCTTATGTTTCTGCTGTGATTTTCAATTCTAACTTAGCCCTCTATTTATAGGAAAATGTTAGCACACCGTAGCAGACTTGACCTGCTACCTGATGGCTTTACCTGCTACTATTTCCACTCACCACATTTGAAATAAAATTTAGCACATTTCTTCACCAACCACAAGTGGGGCCCACTTAATTTTAGAATTTTCCACCAAAATCATTTATAAACCTAATTTCCGAATCAGTCACCTCTTAAAATTCATAACAAATCATACGTTCATTTTTAACGGTTCAAAATTTGTGGACATATACTCAAGTTATATATGTATAATATATCCAAAAATCACAACGATCCAACAGTCGGATTAAAAATTATAACTCACGCAATATATCGTAAAAATACTGATTTGATTTTTTAATACCTCCATTCCGACAAAAATACTGATAAAACACCTCAACATTAATTCCTTCAATTCCAACCACATAAAATAAATAAATCCATCATTTATATCCGCATCAAATAAATATTTCCTTATCAATAATTAATTATTCACAAATAATATTACAGAATCACAATAATGACAACCAGACAGTTCCCAAGAAAGAGGGGGCTTTCCAATAAGGTTTTCTCCTTACTGGCGTGCAATTAGGTAACCAAACCTCTCCTTAGACAGAACTTTCTAGACATTGCCAATAATGCAATCTAATAATATTATTCAAATAATATGAATTATTAATATGATAATGAGAAATACTGTGCAGTGATAATTATTGAAACAACAATAATATAAAATATCAACGCAGTAATTATTGAATTAATAAAATAAAATATTGAACAGTAATTATTATAACAATTATTGAGTAGTGCCTTCTTATGTAAAGATCAATAATTCAAAATATTTGTGCAATCTGGTATCTTCTTTATCTTGACCACCACGTATTCTTGTATATTTTTAACCACCGGGTATTCCAATAGTGTTAATGGTAACAACTACGCCATTATTTATAAAAACTCATACTTTGTCGTTTTCCTTTATCCAAACGTTTTCCGTTATGGGGCCCACAATTGGCTGCGCCGTCGTACAAATATTCCCCTACAATAAAAATATTCCACGACCAAACAAATATTCCCCGATAGAAATGAACATTCTATAACAACTTGCTTATTTTGCAAAATTTGCACATTTCACCCATAACCAAAGTATTATATCAAATTAACACCTTATTAATTTAGAATAATGAATAGAAAAATTCAATTTTATTTATAATACGTTGGGGTCTTACATTAAATGTTCTCGCGGTAGGTCGATTCTGAACCCCAACTGCAGCTACTATTGATTGATTATTCTCTGGTATTCTAACCCCTTTTCCTCCCTGATTCCTAGGTTTGGGATAGTTCTTTGAAAAATGGTCCAATGAGCCACAATTAAAATGTCCCGACTGTCCACAATTAAAACATTTGTTATGAAGGCATTCTCCTCTATGTTTCTTATCACAATTAGGATAAGGTTTTATAATATTATTACTAAAGTTATTATTATTATTTTCTATCTTTTTCCCTGGGTTGTTAGAAAAAGAATTATCCCATTTACGTTTGTTATTAAACCCACCTTAACTAGGTTCTGTCCTAATTTTTCCTTTTTCATTCTGACTTCTCTTGTCCTGATGAAACTTAGCAAGACTTTTATTCTCACTTTCGGCTACAGTGGCCTTATCTAGTATTTCAGAAAAAGTTTTTATTTGAAGCTCTGACAATCTACTCTGAATCTGAGGTTTTAAACCCTCCTGAAACCTACGAGTCTTTCTAAGTTCAATGGTTACTTGATGAGGAGCAAACCTGGATAGTTCATTAAACTTAGCTGTATACTGGGTTATAGTAAGATCTCCTTGTTTCAAGTCCAAAAATTTTATTTCCATTCGGTCTTTCAGGGATTGGGAAAAATAGTTTTCAAAGAACAACTCTTTGAATTTATCCCAAGGAATCATTTCAGTTTCTACCTGACCTTTGGTTAATTCCCACCAATAATTAGCCTCGCCCTTCAAGAAAAAGGTTACAAAAGTTATCTTTTGGTTATTATTAACATTGGTTACTAGGAAAAATTTCTCTATCTCAGAAATGCAAATTTGTGCATCTACAGGTTCTGATGTACCTTCAAACTCAGGTGGTCCAACTAATTTAAAGTCTTTAAAAGTTGTGTTTTGGTTCACAGGTCTATTTATAACTCCTAGCATAAGGTCTACTAACTGCTGGATAGAATTATCATCATTCATTTCTCTTTGGGGTCTTCTAATTGGTGGCATGATTCTATATAAACCAATAAAAATTCACATAAGAATTTGAGTAACACAACATATTGTTTATTTTATATATCACAATAGTATTACACAACAACTTCATAATTGAACATACTACTATCTTACAAAGTACTGATTACATTACAAACTTTGAATGCTTCTTTATTGTACTAATATAAAGCATTCAACCACCTATGCTACTCTCTAGAATTCATTGATATCATCAAAGGAATCCTGAATCATGTGACAAACCACAGATCGATCGATGAGATACAACACGGCGCTGCAAATCATTAAAAGTATCTCGAACACCCAGAGATGTTTTAAGAAGCCTTGACTGAATTTCCTTTACGCCCCTCATGCATGGTGCGGTTGTACTTTTAGTCGTTGACTATGTCCCTCTCATCTTCAGTAGCATTCCTCACTATATCATTCTAAACCTCATCTTATTACTCTCATGTTCTGTTGTCTTCAGCAGTGATGCCATTTCCTCATCATGCTCATCTATTCTCATTAATTGTCCTACCACTGGATCCCCCTCTTCCTCAGCATCTAACAGTTGTTGATCATGAAGAAATTCCTCATCTTCTGCATCACTAGCTATGTATGACTCTATTTGTGGTGGATTATTGGCTATTACCATTCCTCAACATTGGAGTTGGCCATCTATAAAAGAAAACTCCTTAAATACTAGTATAGAAATTTACACAACATAATAATTTTAATGTTATATTTCATATGTACTTTTAAATTTTTTTACGGACTCGAAGACTATATACTAAGATTTCTCTTCCTTATATCTATAGCCTTAAAGCTTTGATACAAAAATTGTAACGCCCCCATATCTATACTCCCACGGTATCACAAACAGAGGCAAAAACGGCTATGAACAGTAGCCTACTTTAGCCCAACAAACACGAATTTCAGCCACTAAACAATAATATTAACACAAACAATTGATATAAAACTATCATAAACATGTTTGCCAATATATTCAACCAATTAGAACAATTTAATAACAACTTAAGCTAGTTTAATTTGTTTTTACACAAAACTCCATTTTTTGACATTCTTTACAAAATTCATCACTGTGATTTCAATTCTACATCGAATCACTTCGTTTAAACTACGTTTTCTTCATTTCTTAATGAACTAGCATAAACAAGACCCAATTTATAGTTTAGCATATGAATTGACCATAAAAATTAGTACTTACATAAGCCATATGAGAAAACATATACTATCATTATTTCTTCTACTATTATACGGAATTAGCATGCAATTTCCTTGTTTAGACATAAACTCTAGCATCCAAAACACATACAATAACCATAATCAGTTGTATAACAAGATTTCAAAAAATTTTGAATTCACAGAGTTTGAAGCTTCATGCCGTAATTTCATATATGCGTACATACATATATATAAAACTAAAGTTATGTAAAAATACCTTCAATTAGCGTGTAATTCTTGCTAAAATCACTGGAATTTGCTTGAAACTCTTAGGTTCTCTCTCAATTCTCTCACAGCCTCTCTGCATTTCTCTTAGGCTTAGCAACTAGAATGCGTATAACCCAAAACTGATTATCAAGAATACGTAATAATAAAAGAAAACTGATATAGCCATAATAAGCCTAATCAGTTACAACATATAACGTATAGATTTTAAATATATTATATTTATTATTTTAATTTATTTTATTTACTTTATTTAGATTATTTAAATTTAAAAATTAAAAATCCAAAAGCCATAAGGCTTTGTTTGGCAAAAAGTCTTTAAAATAAAGACTTAATATTTTTAAGCTTTGTTTGGCAAAAACTAAATTAAACTCCCTTAATTTATTTTAATAAACAATTTAGTTTATAACTTATAATCACATATTAATTATTTGAATTTTCATATCCAACATTAACTAATTGAATTAATTACACACTATATTTTAATTAAATATACCATTTAAATTATTAAATCAACACAACAATATAACATCTCACGTTATATTACAACTCTCTAAATTATAAATTAATTTAATTTATAAAATTATCTAATAAATTTAGATTCATAAATATTTACTAACAACCACTACATTAATAAAATATTTATTCAACAATAAACACCTCAAATAAATATTTATATAATTTAATAAATATTTAAAATTATAATTTGAAATTCCGAATTGTTACATTGAGCCTCAAGAACACTGATAGGCCGGTTACCAACATGCCAAGTTTGACCGCTTTTAATTCTCAACCAAAATTATTTTTGGGCTTGCTTGAGCATGGATCTTGTAGTGTTTATGTAACACTACAAGTATCATCCTTCATCAAGGTCATACCACAACACATCATGAAGATCTGGGCTTACAAAGTCATTGTTAGACCTTACTTGGGTTTTTCCAGAAACCCAAGCAGTTTGAGTGGTCACTTTCTAGTTCAATTTAATTTGAGTTCTGATCATTATTTTGGTAGTTTTATGGTTCATACATGTAGTATACATGACAAAGAACAACTAACTATCCTCATCTCATTCCAAATCTAAAACATTAGCCAGATTTAACTCGGTCAAATCTTGTCAGAAGCTCATGCAAAACCATTTCTGGAAATTCCAGAATTTCATGTCATGGCTGAATGGCCTACTTTGACCACTTGCTACAATCGACCTGTTGGCTGTTTGTGGGTTCTTAAGGCATGGATCTACAGTACAGACAACAGGCTACAAATATCTTACAACAACATCATAAAATCACTTAATACTGACAGATATGGGCCGTTCAAAAACTTATCAGATGATGTTTAACACTTTCTGGGTTACCCAAAATTTGACTGGTCATGCTCGGTCAACGAGTTTTGACCGCTTATAGCTCATAATCTGGACATCCAATAGCTATGATTCCAGTTCCAGATTAAAGTACTCATGTCAGACTACACATTCAAAGCTTAAAACAACAAAAATAATAAATAGGGAAGGATCTATGGGCTTTAACTTTTGCTTGTCAGACCATAAAAATTGTTCTTGGACAGTTTTGAAAATCATCATTTTAAAGCATTTTGATGCTATAGATCTATGATGGATCATCATAGATCATCATAAAACACCTTTTAGCAAACATCTAAACAAATAAACACCAACTTTATTTTATCATGAAAGATCAAACTCAAGTTAGAATTTTATACCTTCTTTGTCCAAGCTTTGATCTTGCCTTAACAATCTGACCAAGATGTTTTAGAGGGCTATAATGTGACTGATATACTTTAGAATTTCAGAGGTTTGGGAGAGAGAGAGAGTTGGTGAGAGCTTGAGAGCAAAATGAGCAAATGAATGGACTTTCTCTCTCTCAAATCTATATATATTACTTAGATTCATTGTATGTTGCTGATCTAGCTGTCAATAAGAGGCTGATATGCTGAGATTTGAGTCACAATGTCAACAATAGTTGATGAACAACTACAATTTTAGCAAGATTCACAAGTAACTTACTAAAGAAATCCAAAAAGGGCATTTTGGTCATTCTCATTGAAATTTTAATGGTATACTAGACTTTTATTCAAACCCTTAGGGTTTAACCCTAAGATTCTAACCCTTAGATTTTATAACTTTAGTTTCTAAAGTTTCTAAAAATTTGTAATTAGGGTTTTTAAAATAGGAAATTAAGATGATTAAAATATAATTAGGGTTTTCTAATTATATTAAAGTTTAATATTCACATTATTCATGCTAATTAGGATTAGGGTTTTTCTAATTAGGGTTTAGGAATCCCAAATTTATAATTAGGGTTTTCCGACTTATAATTAGGGTTTCTAACTGTGCGTTAGGGTTTGTAATCCCTTATTAGGGTTTACAAATTTTAAACTCTATCCAGTCAATCTTGGATAGGGAATTACAATGACTTAGATGTTGAAGAAGGTAGTGAGTAAGATATGAAATTATCAAGATAGCCGTAACGAACAGTAATAAGATTAATGAAAGTCTGAGTGTTAGTCAGATAGAGAATGTTGAAATGAAATTTAAATGTTAAACACTTTAACCGACATGAGGGTTGAGTGTACGCGAATATTAAACGGGTAGAACCTACACACCGTGTATGGTTTGACCGTAAGGTAATGAAGACTAATGATTAAACCTATGAACAGTGAAGAAACTGAATTAATGACAATGACGTATAACGTTAAGAAGTCAAGTTAATAATTATAACTTGGATAACATTCCAAGTCGAATGAACCGGACGTTATAAGATATGAATAAGGTAACGTAAATTGCTTAACGCTATGAATGCATAGTATTAACATTAAATAATCTTTTTGAGTATAAAAAACACTATATGACTTAAACGATAAGGGATAAATCATGAGGTATGGCATTTAGTTGCCAGAAAGTAATAAGGAATGGAAAATCAACTTAACGAATGTTATAGCTTTAATGGTTCGGATAATTTAAGTTAAATTTAGGTTTTGGTACAATCGTAATCTCTAATGCTTGACATATAGGAGTTGGGCTAAATAATTCCTTCAGAGAGTGGAGGTATATATGAAACTAGCAACCGATCTAACTCACTGTGAAAGACAGTGTAGATGAGAAGGGAAAGTAGTTTATTGGCTGTTTGTGGAAAACCACTCAAAGTACCATATGGAGTACTGGTAGAGACTCGTTATGTGATAAGTCCTAAAAAAGTTATAAGAAGGAGATAATAATGTAAATATTCAAAGATGATGATCATATGAGTTAAGACATCTCTGTATGTCATAACGCTGTAAAGCGGTAAAGAAAGTTGGTACGTAAACTTAGATTACAAGAATGCAAGCCATGGGAAGTAATGTTTGAAAGTAGTATGCACACAAGCCAATCATGTATGATGATAAAACATATACTTTGTAATCAACCTTATTTATTTATTAATAGAAGTATTAATTTACTAAATGCATTTTATTATCAACATGATGCTGTTTTAATAATATGTGATAAACCCATAGTTTTAAGCAATGCTTTTAGAATCATGATGAGATCATACTAATGAGATCTAAATTCTTAGAAAACGTAAAAACAAAAATGTTCCTTATTAATAGATTACTAAAAAGGGGATTAGTGAATCCGGATAGATTGATACATACGTTGCTTGCTCATTGGATGAGGATGATTGATCTCATGATCATTTGTGTAGAGACACTATAACAAGTATGTAGGTGATTATTGAAGAATAAGTTCACTGAACGTGACTCGGTAAGGAATACCTAATGGAGTTTTACTTGCTTGTCAATAGGAATTTCTGTAGTGATAGTAATACAAGTAATCCTTAGACTTGAGATCATCATAGTATCTTGTATATAATGATTTATACTTTGACTTATTCTTTAAGACCCTCAAGGTATATCAAAGGGTATGATTGGGTATAATAAGTTATATATGGAGATAATGAATGATCAATAAAGAATCTACCGCTTCTAGTAAAAGAAGAGATATGCCCTATGTGATTCGATAAATGACAACCTAGGAATCCTTGGCCAAGGTGGAATGAAATTAGAAAGTAGTTTCTAATTTGCATTCATTAGGAGTTCTGCATTTAGGAATCGCAATACATATAATTAAATAAAATAAGACTTGACAGTAATTCCATGTCTTATATTTAATTGGGACATTGTATGGTGAAAGGATTGAATTGTATGATAACTATTTACTCAAATATTCTTTTATGATTAATGTGAAATCTATATTATCTAGAAAGTTGTTGATCGCTAGGGAGGCTTATCCCTATTGTAGAATAAATATTATTTATTTAAATAAATTAATAGTTTAATTAATTTATTTAAATAAGATTAGAATTGTTCTAATTGATTTATTCACAACCCATTTAATATAGAGAACCTAAAAGGTTACACCATAAAAGGAAGAATAATTAATTAAGAAGTTAATGGCATAATCATAATAATATATTAAGTATATTTAATTTAATCTATGGTGATAGAATAAATTAAATAGCTTAATATTTATTATTTAATATTTTGGAAATGTTAAATATAAATTAATAAGAGGAGTCTTATTAATATTATTACAATTATTATTGTTTTAATTTCTAAAGGAGTTTGGGAATTAATTTAATATTAGTATTCTCATTTATTCCTAATAGGATTAAGAGGCAAATTAATTAAAAGAGTTTAATTAATTATCCCTAATAAGATTAGGGAGCCTAATTAATTAAAATAGTTTAATTAATTAAATAATACTCTATTTTAATTATATTAAAATAGGTTAACTGATATCTTTATAATTGGAGTGTTATATTATATATCAGTGTAAGGGAAAAATATATGCGATTCCAATAGTTGGGAGACTACGCCCTTTTTCTATATAGATAGAAAACTAGGGTTTGAGCCAATACCCCTTCTTCTTGATTCTTCTTCTACCTTGGTGGATCACCTCCAGAGGCCAAACGCTTGGGTGACTGATGTTGATCAAAGGAAGGAACCAAACCTGCGTATTCAATGAGAGTACAAAGATTAGGTGTTGAACTCGTACCTGAGAAAGCTCAGATCTTCAAGGGTATAATTCTGATTCTCCTACTCCTTTTGTTGATTGATAATTTAAGCACAAGCACTATCCTGGTTTATGGTTTGTAAGAAAATTTTAAAATTCGTTTTTACATCGCTTCCGCTATGTTTATGTGATATGATTGTATGTTATCATTTCTAGCAAACCTAAAATTGGTATCAGAGCCAATCTTGTGCTAATTATCAATCTTTGTGATTCCATATATGTGTAATATGTGATTAGATTGAATTTCTGGGCAACATAAAGTTTTCTTTTTTATGACGTGGCCTTGCTTGCCTCCATCTCCGGTTCATTACGGGCGCAATGGTGGCCGTGAACGAGATCTCGTTTCTGGATGAAAGCGACTTAGGCGTGCCATGTCCCGATTCATTCTCGGCAGAGATCTGCCGTTACCTAGAAATTAGTCTTCTGGCCTTGAAACACTACTTCACTGTGTCCCAGTTCATTCTGGGCGCAGCTGCGCCCTTGGGTAGAATCTGAAATTTTTTTGTTTTCTTTAATTAAATAAATGGTTTATTTAATTGATAAAAGTTTAAAATAAAGATATTTATTTTATATGAAATATGATTTCAGAATTGCTAAAATTAAAGAGTTTAATTTGGATTTGGTTTTTGATTAAAATAAAAGAGTTTGTTTTGTTTAAAAACAAAAGTTTAGCAAACTTTTTCCCATTAATTGATATTAATGCGTATATGGAATGGATTTATTATTCATGAGATGAATGCTATTTATTGATGCATATGATGATATGTATGATAATAAATGGGATTGATTATGGACTATGACCAATGTGATTGGATTTTTATTTTGGATGAATGCTTGAATGTATGTGTTTTATTAAATGGGGTATACATATCTCGTCTTTTTTGGTTTTCTTCTTGATGTAAATTCTATCTCTCCTATGTACTTTTCATTGATTACTGATCAATGTTTCTATTTAAATTAAATAGTTTATGTAATATGATTAGTTAAAATTTCTTGAAGAACCAGAGATCAAGGATCAATGAGCGATTTAAGAACTGTTTGTAATGAAGCCCAAGTTTAAATGTAATAGTTATATTTAAATGTTAATTCTTGTACCCTAGGGTTTGACCTTTTGGTTCACTTGGCGCTCTAGTGAACCAAACTAGAATAAAAGTCCATAATCAATCTGGATAAAATATAGTATTCTATATGTGTATGCTAGTAATACACACACACACACACACACATATATATATATATATATATATATATTATGTGTGTGTGTGTGTGTTCATGCGCGCTAAACAAGATGAGACAAATAATTACAAACCCCTCAAAGAAATTATATTAAGTTGTAACGTTCAAAGATATTTGGAATATCGAATGTCGCCTTCTAGCATGATAAAAACAACAGAGCATTGAATATTTAATATGAGTTTGTTGTGCATACACAAGGCGAGTATTAAATATTTGAGATATTATTTTTATTACATATGATGTTTATAAGGAATTGAACATTACCGCTTTGTTGTACACACACAAGGGTTGTAATTTTCTCATCACTTATATGGAAATGTTGGGTATGACTTAACTTGAATCATTTTAGTTCGAATGTGAACACACTTGACAATTATGATTTAAGAGTCAAAAATATAAGGAGTTACATGATAATGTAATTGACAAGAGTTTTCTACCTATTTATTTATATATAGTTAGTTGTGCACACACAAGGCTATATACATTTGAAATGAGATCCTTATTCTCACCAGAAAATCTTTAATTAGATATTGCTGAACTATATAATAAGGGTAATATAGTTTGAAGAAAATAGTGGGAGATACCAATATAAAATAAGACCTAATTTGTTTTGGTAAAATTAATTAATTAATTAAATGAATGTTTGCTAAAAATATTGTTTTTCACATGCAAAAATTTGAAAATATCAAACTCACTAATTTCACTGCGGAGCATACTTGATGCTAACAAACTAACCGGATCGAATTACACGGACTGGTTAAGGAATCTAAGAATTGTTCTTATTGCTGAAAAAATTTCTTATGTCCTAAATTCGCCCGTACCTGCAAATGTTGCAGAGACTATAAGACCCCAAATTTTATGAATAAAGATTTAATTTCTCAAAATATTTTTTTTAATATTAAGGTTTGAATTTGATATAATGTTATAGTTGTGGGTAGTATTTATAAATTTTGCAAAGTATGCAAGTTGTCATAAAATATTCGATTGGTCGGGGAATATTCGTTTTATCAGGGAATATTCGTTCGACGACACAATCATTGGTGGACCACACAACAGAATTACTGTCGGAATGAGAAAATGACACAAATATCTTTTTATAAAAATAACGACGAAAGTTTTACCGTTAAACTGTTGAATACCCGGTGGTAAAAGTACAGTAATACGCGTGGTTGCATAGTAGCACACGGTATTGTACAGTATCTTTGATTATTGATGCTTACACGAGAAGTCACTCAGTTTTATTCAATTATTGCCACAGTAATTGTTGCATAATATTATTGATTCAATTATTGTCATAGTATCATCTGCATAATATTTTATATTGTTAAATCAATAATTGAGACAACAAAGTTATTCATATTATTATTTTCAATATTGACAATGTCTAGAAAGTTTTGTCGAGAAAAGGAGTTTGGTCACCTAATTGCGCACCAATAGGGAGAAATCCTTATCGGAAAGCCGCCTCTTTCCTGGGAATGATCTGGTTGTTAAATATTGTGAGTTATAATATTAATGATGAATAAGTTCATATTGATTAAAGATGAAATTAATATTTCCATTGTGATGGGATTATTATTGTTAAAAGAAATCGACATTTATTCTGATAATAATTAATTTCTAGAGGTTAAATTGACCAATCGAGTAATTAATTGGATAAATGAGCAATTAATTGCTATTAATTCACATACTTATAACTATTTGTTTACATGTATATACTATTGATTCACATGCATGTACTATTAGGGGAGGTGGTGCAAGATTAATAATACTTGTATGACTAAATTAAAAATAGAGGTATAGATGAATGTACTATACTGTAACTATTTTTTTCACATGTATAGAACTTTTGATTCACATGAATGTAGGTGCCAGTTTGATAATACTTGCAGGACTAAATTAAAAATGGAGGAAAAGATGAAGTTAATATACTGTAATAATTCGAGCCCCAAAACGTACAATTATCGAAACTATGTTTTCCTATAAATAAAAGCTCATTCTTCTTTCATTCTTACCAATTCACTAAGACTCACAAGAGCAATTATAGAGAGAGAAGCTATAAAAAGAGAAGCTATAGAGAGAAAGAAGAAGAGTATTCTGCTACTTCACTATTGCAGTATCCAGACTTCTACTAAGGTAAGGGGTATTATTTCATTCGTATTCATAAGGGATATTATTTTTGTTCAATATCCGTATAAAATAATATTTTCTTCCATACTCTGTAGTATGTAAGTAATATTATTTCGTTTCAGATTCCGAATTCTACACTCATTTTGTTAAAGTATTGCTTCTATACTCCGTGAAATTAATAATATCCTTGAAATTTGTGTTTCATCTAGTATCGTTTCACAAGAATATTTTTCTGAACATTCCTGTTAAATTTTAAGCTTTTCATGCCGGAGTACTATTCACGGGTACTATTCATTTATACGACACTATTCATACGTACGGTACTATTCATAGAGTACTATTTATGGGTACTATTCATAAATATCATACTATTCATGAAGTACTATTCACGGGACACTATTCATAAAATACTATTCACAAATTACTATTCATAAAGTACTATTCATGGGGTACTATTCACTCAGGTACTATTCACCCGGAGTACTATTCATGACAAAAATTAATTTCTTTTCGGTCCAAATCATTTTTGATACAATATTATTCTTGAATTTTACTCCATAAAGCAATATCATGTTGACAATTTAGATATTATTGAATTATGGATAAATTAAATTATAAATCTTTAAAATTTATCCTTGCTTTCATTTATTTGAATTCTTATATCATTGTCATCATCCTCATGCTTATATTGTGACGAAAGTCATTTGTGGCTTAAGTTCATAGATGGACTGTTGATTGGTATGATTATGACCAAGGATTATTCGATATAATCATGACCGTAATGTTATAAATGATGTGGTAAAAGTCCTCATTGGCCCGTAGTGCATTGATGGACAGATGTTGGTACGATCATAACCATGCATTCTCTTCGGCCAAGGGTGCAAAGATGAATTGTTGTTTGGCATGATCATGACCATTGGTGAAAACATGAATTATCCTTGGCCCGTAGTGCATGGATAATTCGTGGTCGTGATACTAATGAATATCCTTGGCGCGTAGTGCATAGATAATTCAGTGATGTGGATTATTTATTAAGCTGAGTCGTAACGATAAAATTGATGACTAACTTTTAAATCATAGAAGATAGTAGATATCATGCTCTACTTGACTCTTCTAATGGATTGCTTATTCTGCTGCAGTTGTTGATCTAAAACTTATTGTCTATTGTATTCTATCAGTTGTTATACTGTTGAAGGCTAAGGATAATTTATTCAGCATTATCTTAGTCATAATATTTCTTACTTGGCTAGTTAAGCTCACCCTTTTATTTCATTGTTCTCTTTAGGAAATGAGAATATAGCTGGGACGAGTCGGGGAATGGAGTGATGGTCCAGGATAGTGGCTATAGTAGTCCTCACTATTCTATGAAATAGTGTGATAATAATTGTAATGAGGACTCCATTGAGTGTGGATATTGTCTATAAGACAATATTCGTGTTAAAACTTTCAGCTATGCTCTGTCGTATTTTACACGACAATTGTATAAAAAGAAGTTTGTAGTTGTATTATGTACCATGTATTTGGTGACCCAAGATGGGTGATGTATACCTATTTTAGGGGTGTCACAGAGACAACCTCTGAGGAAGAGATTGCTACTTTTAAAAAGTGGAAAGATGATGCATCTGTGGCTCAATGCATCATTCTCGCATCTATGAGTAACGAGCTTCAGTGTCAGCACGAAACCATGGATGCTTCTGCTATATTGCTACACCTTTAAGAGCTGTATGGTGAGCAGAGTAAGACTGCTAGATATGATATATCTAAGGAGCTCTTTCGATCTCGGATGACCGAGGGTACAACTGTTGAGACTCGTGTCTTAAAGATGATCAATCTGATTGAACGTATTGGACAACTTGGGTTCATCATGGATGGGGAGTTAAGTCAAGATTTGATCTTGCAGTCACTCCCAGACACCTTCTCATAATTTGTTGTGAATTTTTACATGAATAAGTTAGATGTTAGCTTGCCTGAATTACTTAACATGTTGAAAACTGTTGAAGGTCACTTCCCATCCAAGAAGGACCATGTCTTAATAGTGGATAACTCTTCCAAGAAAAGGAAGAGGCCAAAGGTATCTTCTAAAAGGAAGAAATACAAGAAGGCTAAGGGAAAGGTGAAAGTGAAGGATCAAAAGAAACCTGATCCAGCTAGCAAAGGAATTTACTTCCATTGCAATAAGCCAGGTCACTGGAAGAGGAACTTCAAGGATTATCTTGCAGAACAAAAGCAGAAGAAGCTTGGAGAAGCTTCGAATCCTAATCAAGGTGTATTTATGATTGAAATTAATTTTTTTGAAAGTCAATCTTCTATTTGGGTATTAGATATCGGGTATGGTTCTCACAGATGTAATAATATGTAGGGACCGGTCATAAGTAGAAAGCTGAGCAAGGATGAGGTCGTCCTACGAGTGGGGAATGGAGCAAAGTTTGCTGCATTAGCTGTAGGGACTTATTGTTTAGTACTTCCTACGGGCAAGTCCATTAGATTAAATAATTGTTATTTTGTTCCATCACTTATTAGAAATTTTATTTCAATTTCTGTATTGGATATGGATGGTTTTGACATTATAATAAAGAATAATAGTTGTTCTATTTATAATAATAATGTTTTATATAGTGTTGGTATTTTGCAAAATGGACTTTACATACTGGACTTGCATGAAAATATACTTCAAATTGAACAAACTAAGAAAAGGAAAAGAGATGATGTTAATTATACCTATATGTGGCATTGTAGACTTGGTCATATTAATGAAACAAGATTATCCAAGTTGCATAAAGATAGGCTCTTAGAGCTATCTGAGTATGAATCATATCCAACTTGTGAATATTGTCTCATGGGCAAAATGACTAAATCTCCTTTTAATGGAAAAGGAGAAAGAGTTACAGAGTTGTTAGCGTTGGTTCACACAAATGTATATGGACCTATGACAACAAATGCACGAGGAGGGTGTTCTTATTTTATTACTTTCACTGATGATCATTCAAGATTTGGATATGTGTATTTAATGAAATACAAATTCGAATCATTTAAAAAGTTCAAAGAGTTCAGAAGTGAAGTAGAGAAGCAAACTGGTAAGAGTATTATGATTCTTTGATCAGATCGATGAGGTGAATACTTAAGTAGTGAGTTTCTCAATTGTCTCAAAGAAAATGGTATAATCTCACAATGGACTCCACCAGGAACACCACAGTTAAATGGTGTATCTAAAAGGAGAAATTGAACATTGTTGGACATGGTTCGTTCCATAATGAGTTTTACCGATCTTCCAGTGTCATTCTGGGGATATGCCCTAGAAGCGGCTATATATCTACTAAATAAGGTTCCGTCGAAATCTGTCCCTAAGACTCCATATGAGATGTGGACAGGGAGGAAGTCTAGTCTTAAGCATGTTAAGATTTGGGGATGTCCAACTTATGTGAAAAAGTTTCAGAATGATAAGCTTAGGACAAGATCTGATAAGTGCACGTTTGTGGAATATCCTAAAGAAAGTTTAGGATACTATTTCTACAATCCTACTAAACAAAAGTTGTTTGTTGCCAAACATGCTGCCTTCTTGGAAAAGGAGTTTATCCTTGAAGGGGCCATTGAGAGGAAAATAGATCTTGAAGAAATTCAAGAACCATAAACCACTATAGGTCAAATAGATGGACGTGTTCAAGTAGAGATACCTTCTATACCATACCCTATTCATAAATCTGGAAGAGTACCAAAGATAACTGAAAGGTATGGATTCGTCATAGAAGATGACGATGAGGTACGCATCATAGATGATGATGATCTATTGAATGACGAACATGCTATGAGTAGTAAAGACTAAGAGAAATGGAAAGAAGCCATGAAATCTGAGATGGACTCCATGTATGAAAACCAAGTATGGACTTTGGTTTGACCACCTGAAGGCATTAAGCCTATTAGGTGTAAATGGGTCTTTAAAATAAAAACTGGACTAGACAACAAGGTAGAAACCTATAAAGCCAGACTGGTCACAAAAGGTTTCAAAAAAAGATAAGGGGTTGACTATGATGAAACCTTCTCACCAGTAGCGATGCTTAAGTCCATTTGAATTTTGCTTGCGATTGCAGCTTACCCCGACTATGAAATCTGGCAGATGGACGTGAAAACGGCCTTCCTCAATGGGAAACTTGAGGAGGATGTGTATATGACACATCTAGAGGGATTTGTTTCAACGATTGGAACAAATCAAGTTTGTAAGCTATAACGATCCATTTATAGATTGAAGCAAGCTTCTCGTAGGTGGAACATCCGTTTTGATGAGACAATCAAAGAGTTTGATTTTATCAAAAATGAGGATGAACCACGTGTGTACAAGAAGGTTAGTGGTAGCGCTGTTTCATTCCTTGTATTATATGTTGATGATATATTACTGATAGGGAATGATATTCCTATGTTATAATCAATTAAAATCTGGTTATCTAAACACTTCTCCATGAAGAACTTGGGAAAAACATCCTATATTTTAGGGATAAAGATTTATAGAGATAGATCTAAAAAGATGTTTGGCTTATCCTAATGAACGTACATTGACTTGATGTTAAAGAGGTTTAGCATGGAAGATTCCAAAAGAGGTCTCATGCCGAAGAGCCATGGAATACATCTCTCCAAGAAATAGGCCCCCAAGATACTTGTGGAGAGAGACCGTATGAGTAAGATTCCTTATGCTTCAGCAATAGGATCTATCATGTACGGTATGATATGCACTAGACCAGATGTCGCTATTACACTTAGTATAACAAGCAGATATCATTCGAATCCAGGAGAAGAGCACTGAAGGCATTGAAAAATATCCAAAAGTACTTAAGAAGAACTAAGGATATATTTCTTGTCTATGGTGGGTCTGAATTGAAACTAGAGGGCTTCACAGACTCAAGTTTTCAAACGGACCAAGATGATAGTAAATCCATTTTGGGGTATGTGTTTACCTTAAACGGTGGCGCAGTGAGTTGGAAAAGTTCTAAACAACAAATAATTGTTAATTTAGTTACAGAGGTAGAGTATATAGCTGCAAGTGAGGTTGCAAAGGAAGCTATTTGGATGAATAAGTTCATCACCGAACTTGGTGTGGTTCCTAGCATTACACGACAAGTGCCTTTATTCTATGATAACACCGGAGCTGTTGCGCAAGCTAAGGAACCTAGGTCTGATCAGAAATCCAAGCACTTGTTATAACACTTTCATTTGATTAGAGAGATCATTGAAAGATGAGATGTCACCCTGGAGCGTGTGGACTCTCAAGACAATATTGCAGACCCATTTACTAAAGTGCTAACATAAAGCAGTTCGATCGTCATTTAGAGAAGATGGGTATGAGATACCATGGCGATTGGCTTTAGTGCAAGTGGGAGATTGAAAATAGTATGCACACAAGCCAATCATGTATGATGGTAAACCATATACTTTGTAATCAATCTTATTTATTTATTAATAAAAGTATTAATTTACTAAAGGCATTTTATTATCAACATGATATTGTTTTAATAATATGTGATAAACCTATAGTTTTAAGCAATGCTTTTAGAATCATGATGAAATCATACTAATGAGATCTAAATTCTTAGAAAACTTAAAAACTAAAATGTTCCCAATTAATGGATTACTAAAAAGGGGATTAGTGAATTCGGATAGATTAGTACATACGTTGCTTGCTCATTGGATGAGGATGATTGATCTCATGATCATTTGTGTAGAGACACTATAACAAGTATGTAGGTGATTATTGAAGAATAAGTTCATTTGAGCATTGACTCGATAAGGAATACCTAATGGAGTTTTACTTGCTTGTCAATAGGAATTTCTGTAGTGATAGTAATACAAGTAATCCTTAGACTTGAGATCATCATAGTATCTTGTATATAATGATTTAGACTTTGACTTATTCCTTAAGACCCTCATGGTATATCAAAGGGTATGATTGGGTATAATAAGTTATATATGGAGATTATGAATGATCAATAAAGAATCTACCGCTTCTAGTAAAAGAAGAGATATGTCCTATGTGATTTGATAAATGACAACCCAGGAATCCTTGACCAAGGTGGAATGAAATTAGAAAGTAGTTTCTAATTTGCATTCATTAGGAGTTGTGCATTTAGGAATCAAAATACATATAATTAAATAAAATAAGACTTGAGAGTAATTCATATCTTATATTTAATTGGGACATTGTATGGTGGAAGGATTGAATTGTACGGTAACTATTTACTCAAAGGTTCTTTTATGATTAATGTTGAAATCTATATTATCTGGAAAGTCGGTGATCGCTAGGGAGACTTATCCCTATTATAGAATAAATATTATCTATTTAAATAAATTAATAGTTTAATTTATTTATTTAAATAAGATTAGAATTTTTCTAATTAATTTATTCACAACCGATTTAATATGGAGAACCTAAAGGGTCACACCATAAAAGGAAGAATAATTAATTAAGAAGTTAATGGCATAATCGTAATATATTAAGTATATTTAATTTAATCTATGATGATAGAATAAATTAAATAACTTAATATTTATTATTTAATATTTTAGAAATATTAAATATAAATTAATAAGAGGAGTCTTATTAATATTATTACAATTATTAATATTTTAATTTCTAAAGGAGTTTGGGAATTAATTTAATATTAGTACTCTCATTTTATTCCTAATAGGATTAGGAGGCAAATTAATTAAAAGAGTTTAATTAATTATCCCTAACAAGATTAGGGAGCCTAATTAATTAAAGGAGTTTATTTAATTAAATAATACTCTATTTTAATTATATTAAAATAGGTTAACTGATATCTTTATAAGGGGAGTCCTATATTAGATATCAGTGTAAGGGAAAAATATACAATATTCCAATAGTTGGGAGAGTAAACTCTTTTTCTATACAGATAGAAAACTAGGGTTTGAGTCAATACTCCATTCTTCTTATTCCTTAGTGGATCACCTCTAGAGGCCAAACACTTGGGTGGCTGACGTTGATCAATGGAAGGAACCAAACCCACGTATTCAAGGAGAGTACAAAGATTAGGTGTTGAACTCGTACCTGAGAAAGCTCGGATCTTCAAGGGTATAATTCTGATTCTCCTACTCTTTTTGTTGATTGATAATTTAAGCAAAAGCACGATCTTGGTTTATGGTTTGTAAGAAAATTTTAAAATCCATTTTTACATCGCTTTCACTATATTTATGTGATACGATTGCATGTTATCGTTTCTAGCAAACCTAATAGGGTTAAGTTTAAACCAATGCGTAAGTCAATTATATGAGTAATTGGTGTATGTGCTATTTCCTTATGTGTTATATGAAAGTAGTATGCACACAAGCCAATCATGTTTGATGATAAAGCATATACTTTGTAACAATCTTATTCATTTATTAATAAAAAGTATTAATTTATTAAAGGCTTTTAATTATCTACATGATGCTGTTTTATAATATGTGATAAACCCATAGTTTTAAGCAATGCTTTTAGAATAATGATGATGATCATTCTAATGAGATCTAAATTCTTAGAAAGCTTAAAACTAAAATAGTTCCCAATCATTGGATTACTAAATTGGGGATTAGTGAATCCGGATAGATTGGTACATACGTTGCTTGCTCATTGGATGAGAATGATGGATCTCATGATCATTTGTGTGGAGACACTAAAGCAAGTATGTAGGTGCTTATTAGAGAATAAGTTCACTGAACGTGGCTCGCTAAGGAATACCTAATGGAGTTTTATTTGCCTGTCAATAGGAATTCCTATAGTGATAGTAGTACAAGTGATCCTTGGACTTGAGATCATCATAGTATCTTGTGTATGATGAGTTATACTTTGACTTATTCCTTAAGACCCTTAGGGTATATCAAAGGGTATGCTTGGGTATAATAAGTTGTACATGGAGATAATGTATGATCAATAAAGAATCTACCACTTCTAATAAAAGAAGAGAAATGTCATATGTGATTCGATAAATGACAACCCAAAGAGTCTTTGGCCAAGGCGTAATGAAATTAGAAAGGAGTTTCTAATTTGCATTATTTGAGTTGTGCATTTAAGAGTCGAAATACATATAATTAAATAAAATAAGACTTGACAGTAATTCCATGTCTTATATTTAATTGGGATATTGTATGGTGGAAGGATTGAATTGTGCGGTAACTATTTACTCAAAGGTTCTTTTATGATTAATGTTGAAATCTATATTATCTGGAAAGTCGTTGATCGCTAGGGAGGCTTATCCCTATTGTAGAATAAATATTATTTATTTAAATAAATTAATTGTTTAATTTATTTATTTAAATAAGATTAAATTGTTCTAATTGATTTATTCACAACCGGTTTAATATGGAGAACCTAAAGGGTCACACCATAAAAGGAAGAATAATTATTTAAGAAGTTAATGGCATAATCGTAATAATATGTTAAGTATATTTAATTTAATCTATGGTGATAGAATAAATTAAATAGCTTAATATTTATTATTTAATATTTTAGAAATATTAAATATAAATTAATAAGAGGAGTCTTATTAATATTATTACAATTATTATTATTTTAATTTCTAAAAGAGTTTAGGAATTAATTTAATATAAGTACTCTCATTTATTCCTAATTGGATTAGGAAGGAAAATTAGTTAAAAGAGTTTAATTAATTATCCCTAATAAGATTAGAGAGCTTAATTAATTAAAAGAATTTAATTAATTAAATAAAACCCAATTCCTTAATTGTTAAGGTGGGTTGCCCACATCTATAAATAAGAGGAGTCTTATTATGGGTGGTATGGGTTGTTGACTTTTTCAACATACGCAATAATTTCAATTGTTGGGAGAGTACACCCTTTCTATATAGATAGAAAAACTAGGGTTTAGCCAACCACCCTTCTTCTTGAATTTTCTTCTTCCTTGGTGGATCACCTCTAGAGGCCAAACATTTGGGTGGCTAACGTTGATCAAGGAAGGAACCAAACCCGGTGGATTCAAATTGAACGCGAAAAGGATTGGAGGTGAACTTGTACCTGAGGAAGCTCGATCTTCAAGGGTATGATTCTTATTCATCTTTTTCGTTTAATTAATAATTATGCATAAAGGGTGATCCGGGTATATGGTTTGTAAAATTTTTAAACTCGATTTTACACGCTCGCATAATTTTGCAATTTGATTATGCATACATGAATATTACAAACCTAACGGTGGCATCGAGCCAAACCTTTATGCGAATTATTAATTGTTCGTAATTTGATATGTATGTTGATATGTGTTTAGAACAATTTTATTGGGCATAATTTTATTGTATAAAATTTAAAAATATATATATATATATATATATATATATATACTCAAAAATTTTGTATCACCAAGGAATTCCGTGTGAGCCATAATAGCATGTGAAGTTAATTTTTTTTGAACACACGCACGGAAATCGAGGCCTAAATTTAAAAATAAAATAAAAATTAGTGGAAATTAAAAAACCTGGACATGATGGGCGAAATTTTTTTTAATGCATGCAATGCACCATGTCAACGAAAAGGATTTGCTGATTTTGAATAAGCAACACGCAAATCAAGGAAGCATGTTAACAATTTTAAAAAGGATTACCGTGATTACAATTTTAAAAAGCAAATCTAGGTAATATATATATATTATATATATATATAATATATGTTTTAAAATATATGGATATTATATATATATATATATATATATATATATATACTATTAATATAATATATATATATTAATTATTTTATAATTAAAATAAAATTATTTTAATATTAAAATAAAAGGTTTATTTTAATCTTAAAATTCAAAGTTTATTTTAATTTTAAAATTAGAAATTCATAACTAACTAATTAGAGTTGGAATTGGATTCCATGATAACTAATTGGAGTTGAAAATGGATTTTATTTTTCCTTAAATAAAGGAGTTTATTTAGATATGAAATAGAATTTCATATTATTCAAAATAAAAGAGTTTATTTGTGAATAGGAAAGAAAATCCATGTTTCCTTAAATAAAGGAGTTTATTTAAATATGAAATAAGATTTCATATTATTCAAAATAAAGGAGTTTATTTGTGAATAGGAAAAATAATATCCGTGTTTCCTTTAATAAAAGATTTTTTTTATACATGGAATTGGATTCCATAATTAATTAAAATAAAAGAGTTTATTTTAATTAAAGATTTTTTTATATGGAATTGGATTCCATAATTGATTAAAATAAAGGAGTTTATTTTGATTAAAGATATTGATTAAAATAAAATAGTTTATTTTATTCAAAATAGGATAAATTAAAATAAAATAGTTTTATTTTGATTTAAATTTGGATTAAAATAAAGGAGTTTATTTTGATTCAAAATTAGATTTTATACTAACTAATTTTGCCCATTAAATGATATCAATATATATATTAAATGTTTATTATTCATAAGATGAATGTTATTTATTGATGCGTATGGTGATGTGTATGATAATAAATGGGATTAATTATGGACTATTGACCAATCGATTGGATTTTATTTTAGTTGGATGCATGAATGTATGGGTTTTATTAAATGGGGTTACTGCGTACCTGCGTCTTCTCTAATTTTTCTTAATGTAAATTCTATCTCCCTCCTATGTACTTCCCTTGATTCACGCGATCAAGGTTTCTATTTATTTTAAATAGTTTTGTAATAGGAATAGTTAGAATTAATTTTGAAAAATTGGAGATCAAGAAGCAAGGAGCGCTTGAAGACCCGTTTGTAATGGAGCCCGGGTTTAAATGTAATAGTTATATTTAAATATTATTTCTTGCACCCCTAGGGTTTGACCTTTTGGTTCACTTGGTGGCTCTAGTGAACCAAACTAGAATAAAAGTCCATAATCAATCCGGTAGAATATAGTATTCTATATGTGCATGCTTATACTATATATATTATATATTATGCAAACATGCTTCGCATGTTCATTAATATATTGACGCGTATTTTATATATATATATATATGCATGCACGCTAAACAAGATGAGACAAATTAATAACAAACCCCTCAATTTTTATATTAAGTCCTAAGCGTTCAAAGATATTTGGAATATCGAATGTAAGCCTTCTAGCATGATAAAATTAATAGAGTATTAAATATTTAATATGAGTTTGTTGTGTCACCACAAGGCAAGTATTAAGTATTTAAGATGTTAATTTATCACATTTGATGCTTATAAAGAAAATTGAACAATATTGTTTTGTTGTGTCACCACAAGGATGATATTTTTCTTTTTGAATATATGGAGTGCTAGGTCGGACTTAACTTGGATAATTTTGATTCTGGATGTGCCACCACTTGATCAAAATAATCTAAGAGGCAAAAAAAAAGGAGTTGCATAGTTGATGTAATTGACAAAAGTTGTCTACCTATTTATTTATATATAGTTTGTTGTGTCACCACAAGGCTATATACATTTGAAATGAGATCCTTATTCTCACTAGCAAATCTTTAATTAGATTTTGCGAACTATATAAGTGAGGTAATATAGTTTGAAGAAAATAGTGGAGATACCAATTTAAAACAAGACCTAATTTATTTTGGTAATTAATAAAAGAATGTATGTTAAAATGTTGTTAATTACAAATTCATTTACAAAATTTTACAATGTCTAAAATTACTATCAACTGCGAAAGCATATTAGATGCTAAATTAATCAGGGCCAAATTAAACGGATTGGTTAAGGAATTTGAGAATAGTTCTCATAGTTTGAAAAGCTATCTTATGTCCTTAATACGCCTATCCTCGCAATGGTTGCGAGATAATGCCTCGAGGAAGAGATTGCTACTTTTAGAAAGTGGCAAGATGATGCACAATTTGGCTCAATGCATCATGCTCAGCATCCATGAGTAACGAGCTTGGCCACGAGATGAAACCATGGATGCTCCTACTATATTCCTGCACATCAAGTAGTTGATGGTGAGGAAAGTAGGACTGATAGATATCAGATATCTAAGGAGCTCTTCCGATCTAGAATGGCCAATGACACTACAAATGATGCATAAAAGTCCTTAACATTATCAATTTGATTGATCAATTAGGACAACGGGTTTTGTCATGGATGGAGAGTTGAGCCAAGATTTGATCTTGCACTCACTCCCTTACTCCTTTCACAATTGTTGTGAATTTTTCATATGAACAAGCTAGATATCGACTTTCACGATTTGCTTAACATGTTGAAAAATGTTGAGAGTCACTTTCCAACCAAGAAAGATCAAGTCTTACTGGTAGGGGCCAAAGGATCTTCTGAAATAAAGAACGATTCAAAGAAGGTAAATAGAAAGGCATAAACAAAGGATAATAAGAACAAAAGCGATATGGATAGCAAAGGAGTTTGCTTCCACCGCAATAAGCTTTGGACAATTGGAAAGAAATCATGAGAAAAATCTTGCAGAGGCTAACCAAAGAAGCTTAGTGAAGTTTCTTATAATACGCTTTTTGTTCATGATTGAAATAAATTTTTCTTTAAGTCAAGGTTCTACTTGGGTATTGGATACCGACTTTGGTTATCATAAATATAGATTTATGAAGGGACCAAGCGAAGTAGAAAGTTAAACAAAGATAAGTAATCCTATGTGTGAAAAATGAAGCAAAGGTTCTTTGCATTAGCTATAGAAACTTATAGTTTAGCACTTGCCTACGGGCAAATCAATTAAGTCAATAAGTTGTTATTGTATTCCAGCTTGTTAAAAATATTATTTCCATTTTATTGTTGGACAATGAAAAAACTTTGGTATTATAATTAAGAACAATTGTTGTTCTATTTATAATAATAATGTTTTGTATAAATCGGAATATTACTTAATAAATTTTGTATACTTGACTTACATGAAAATAATTTTGCATATTGAACAAATTAGTATAAGAAAAGGAGATGATCATTCAAAGAGTTGAATGTGTGTATTTGCTAAAATACAAGTGTGAATTATTTGAAAGGTTCAAAGAATTCAGAAGTGAAACAAATTGGCAAAGTATTAAGATTCTTTGATTAGATCAAGGATAAATACTTGTGCAATAAGTTTCTAGATCATCTCAAATAGTTTTCTCATAATGGACACATCCTGATATGCAATAATTGATTGATGTATCTGAATGAAAAATCGTACCTTGTTGGACATGGTGCGGTCCATAATGATTTTACCGACATTCCAGTATCCTTCTGGGATAATGTCCTAGAAATGGTCGTGCATATCTCACGAAAATGGTAACCTCAAAATCCATTTAAGACTCCATAAAAGTTATGGATGGGGAGGATTCTAATCTTAAGTATGTTAAGATAAGGGTTGTCCAACTTATGTGAAAAGGTTTCAAAAGGATAAACTTGGGACAAGATTTGACAAGTGTCGATTTGTGGGACATCCTAAAGTAAGTTTAGGGTATATGTTCTATAATTCTACTTAGCAAAATGTGTTTGTTACGAAACACGCTGCCTTCTAAGATAAAGGCGTTTATCATTGAAGGGGCTAGTGGGAGGATAATTGATCTTGAAAAGTTCAAGAACCACAAAACACTATAAGTCAAATAAGAGGAACCTCAGATGTAACCTATTGTACCACAAACCCAAATCGTAAATGAAGAATAGTACCAAGATACCTAGGAGGTATGGATTCATCATAGATGATGATGATGAGGTACGATCATAGAAGATGATGATCCAGCTTACATACGATGAGTTAAGAGTTATAGACACTCGAGAGAATTGATTGAAGCAATATTCTCAAAAAAATGGAACATTCGTTTTGATGAAACAAATCAAAAGAGTTTGATTTTATCAAAATAAGAATGAACCTAGTGTGTACAAAAGGGTCGAATGGGAGCATCGTGACATTCCTAGTACTACATGTTGATATACTACGGATAAGGAATGACATACCAATGCTACAATCAGTAAAGATAAAGTTGTCTAAACATTCCTCCATGAATGATTTGGAAGAGTATCTTAATTGGGGATATATATCTATATAGATAGATACAAGAGGATGCTCGACTTAACCCAAGGAACGTATATTCATTTGATGCTAAAGTCGTTTAGCATGGCAAACTCCAAGAGATGTCTCATGTCGATGAGCTATGGAGTGTATCTCTCTTAATAGTCCCCACAGACTCCTGAAAAGAGAGGTCGCATGAGTGACAATCATGCATGCAATGAAATGTACGAGACCCGATGTTGATCACCATATTATGGAGAAGTTCACTATGAGTCGTGAAAAACATCTTAAAGTGCTTAACCAAACTAAGGATGTGATCATATTTATGGTGGGTCTAAATTAAAACTAGAGGGCTTAACAGACTCAAGTTTTTCGATGCACTAAGATGACGACAAAAATCCACTTTAAGGTAAAGCGTTATCTTGGATAGTGGTGCAGTTGAATTGAAAGGTTCCAAACAAAAAAAGATTCTTTGGTTTAGTGATAAAGACAAAGTATATAGCTATAAATGAAGTCGTAAGTTGATTGTTTGGATTAAAAGTTCATTACGTAACTAGGAATAGTTCCTAAGTCTCATCTTGGATCTAAACATGTGTTGTGGCACTTTCATTTGATTATTAGAATCATTGAAAGATGGGAAATCACTATAGAGATAGTGGACTCTCAAGAACAACATTACATATCCATTAACTAAAGCTTATCCAATGGGATAATCGTCACTTAGAGAAGAAGAGTATAAGATACCATGACGATTGGCTTTAGTGCAAGTGGGAGATTGAAAGTAGTATGCACACAAGCCAATCATGTTTGATGATAAAGCATATATTTTGTAACAATCTTATTCATTTATTAATAAAAAGTATTAATTTATTAAAGGCTTTTAATTATCTACATGATGCTATTTTATAATATGTGATAAACCCATAGTTTTAAGCAATGCTTTTAGAATAATGATGATGATCATTCTAATGAGATCTAAATTCTTAGAAAGCTTAAAACTAAAATAGTTCCAAATCATTGGATTACTAAATTGGGGATTAGTGAATCCGGATAGATTTGTACATACGTTGCTTGCTCATTGGATGAGAATGATTGATCTCATGATCATTTGTGTGGAGACACTAAAGCAAGTATGTAGGTGCTTATTAGAGAATAAGTTCACTGAATGTGGCTCGCTAAGGAATACCTAATGGAGTTTTATTTGCCTGTCAATAGGAATTCCTGTAGTGATAGTAGTACAAGTGATCCTTGGACTTGAGATTATCATAGTATCTTGTGTATGATGAGTTATACTTTGACTTATTCCTTAAGACCCTTAGGGTATATCAAAGGGTATGCTTGGGTATAATAAGTTGTACATGGAGATAATGTATGATCAATAAAGAATCTACCACTTCTAATAAAAGAAGAGAAATGTCCTATGTGATTCGATAAATGACAACCCAAAGAGTCCTTGGTTGGCGGCGTAATGAAATTAGAAAGGAGTTTCTAATTTGCATTATTTGAGTTGTGCATTTAAGAGTCGAAATACATATAATTAAATAAAATAAGACTTGTGAGAATTCCATGTCTTATATTTAATTGGGATATTGTATGGTGGAAGGATTGAATTATGCAGTAACTATTTACTCAAAGGTTCTTTTATGATTAATGTTGAAATCTATATTATCCGGAAAGTCGTTGATCGCTAGGAGGCTTATCCCTATTGTAGAATAAATATTATTTATTTAAATAAATTAATTGTTTAATTTATTTATTTAAATAAGATTAGAATTATTCTAATTGATTTATTCACAACCTATTTAATATGGAGAACCTAAAGGGTCACACCATAAAAGGAAGAATAATTATTTAAGAAGTTAATGGCATAATCGTAATAATATATTAAGTATATTTAATTTAATCTATGGTGATAGAATAAATTAAATAGCTTAATATTATTATTTAATATTTTAGAAATATTAAATATAAATTAATAAGAGGAGTCTTATTAATATTATTACAATTATTATTATTTTAATTTCTAAAAGAGTTTAGGAATTAATTTAATATAAGTACTCTCATTTATTCCTAATTGGATTAGGAAGGAAAATTAGTTAAAAGAGTTTAATTAATTATCTCTAATAAGATTAGGGAGCTTAATTAATTAAAAGAATTTAATTAATTAAATAAAACCCAATTCCTTATTTGTTAAGGTGGGTTGCCCATATCTATAAATAAGAGGAGTCTTATTATGGGTGGTATGGGTTGTTGACTTTTTCAACATACGCAATAATTTTAATTGTTGGGAGAGTACACCCTTTCTATATAGATAGAAAAACTAGGGTTTAGCCAACCACCCTTCTTCTTGAATTTTCTTCTTCCTTGGTGGATCACCTCTAGAGGCCAAACATTTGGGTGGCTAACGTTGATCAAAGGAAGGAACCAAACCCGGTGGATTCAAGTTGAACGCGAAAAGGATTGGAGGTGAACTTGTACCTGAGGAAGCTCGATCTTCAAGGGTATGATTCTTATTCATCTTTTTCGTTTAATTAATAATTATGCATAAAGGGTGATCCGGGTATATGGTTTGTAAAATTTTTTAAACTCTGATTTTACACGCTTCCGCATAATTTTGCAATTTGATTGCGCACATGAATATTACAAACCTAACATTATATAGGGATTAGAATGAACAGTTCAGCGTAAACCGTAAACTATACCTGTGCGTAAGGCAAGTTTCCTAACTTCATTCATATTTTAAATGAATGTTAGTTTCTTAAACTTTCTCAGATGTTGAACTTGAGAAGTTTTATCTATCCGTAGATGTGTGATATTTGTACAAGATGGTAGAATGTATGAGGCCTTGTGCCATAATTTTAACACTTCGGTGTTTCTATGAGATGAACTATTTTGTGATTGAATTGTTCAATATGAAAATATTCTGTTTATACATGAACCATTATTGTTAAGTCTGTGCTAATGTTTCTAGCCAGACAAAACATTTATGAAAAAGTTAGAAGAATGAAAGTATTTCAAAGTGAATGTGACTAATGTTTTAAAATGATAGGAATTAGAATTGTTCCTATTATTCAAGCTGCTTCATAACCTTTGTTCAGTTACTAAAGTTTTAAAGAAATATTTAAATTCTTAATGTTGTTTATTCAACTGCTATGACTTGTTGAGCAATTGAATGCTCACACTTGCTTTAAATAAAAACATTTTTAGTGAACGATATTAAAAAGAACTTAAGGATCCCGTAAAGATCAAGCTAGCTGGTATCCAGACGAGGTGCCATTCAGTATATGAATGAGCATAAAGATCAAGCCAAGACTTGTAATATAGAATAGGTTAATTAAACTATAGACTAGTTTAATGAACTGTTACGTATCCTTAGCGGTGGATGAAAGTCACTCTTGTAAGATATAAAGAATAATGTAATTACCATTATTTGTAATGAACGAGGTTATAAGGTATTAGAACCTGGGATTTGAGAATGTATGTTGTTATATTTAGCTATATAATGATGTATGTTTGGATAGAGATGGGACCGTGATGTACGGAATCTAGGTGTGAAAGTTGACTGTATTTTGGGGCGTCACACCTACATATACCATCATAACATCAATTAATTACAATACCACAAACATCATTGTCTTCTCTTTTCATTTGTCTTTATAGCTCTTAGCTATAAATCTAATTGTATTGGCCACGTAACACAAGTCTTAGTTCGCAACCACATTATCAACCATATGGGTAACAAGTTTAAGTTTTACATAACTTATTAATCATAACCCATAATCAACATCGTTTACGTTTTACATAACTTATTAATCATAAGCTATAATCAACATCAATCGTGATTACAACGTATTTTAACAACATATAATATGACTAATCATTTTTCTATATCCATAAGATTAAGTTACATTAACATTTATGGGATTGTATATTCAAAATCACATTTACGGGCCAAATCGCCACAACTGCCATATCTAAATGCAACCATTAAACATAGAGTCAAGGCAATCGTGGTGCGGCAAAACACAAGGATAAGGCAATCACAGACACGCCAAGAAACCTTCTAAGAGGCGTTGCAGCGCTGCAATGCAGAAACAGACACTACTAAATCGAGAAGAACACAACAAAACCCATAAACTTCCAATTTATTCGTCCATACAACAATTTAATCATACTTAGAAGTTATAAACTTCATATAATCAAGACCCAACATGTAAAAAACTATTATAACAACAAAACATCATTAAACAACCAATTTTAGAGGGATTAAAACCAAAGTTCATGCTATTTCACATATTTTGACATCCTTAGTGTAATCATACACTACGGGTTCGTTTCTTAACCAAATCAGTTGTTTTAACTTGTATTCTTTTCGTTTCTTCATGTATTTACACAATCAATAATCAATTTACTCATAAAAATGTGAATTGACCACTAACTTTAGTATTAAACAAACCAAATACATATATATTTCACTGTAAACATGGTTTCTTATATATATATATATATATATATATATATATATATATATAGTCTAGATCTTAAGCTCACCCATTATCTAGCTCACCTTTCTCACCCCCTTCAAATTTTTATAGACACGACAATTAGGACTCATCACTATATGTTCGGTCCATCGCTATATGTTGTCCATCGCTAAAAACTAAGCCGACAGTTCTACATATAACGACGGACCGAATCGCCGCCCGGTCCGTCGCTAAAGGGGGGTGAGCAAGGTGAGCTAGATAAATGGTGAGCTTAAGATCCGAATCGATATATATATATATATATATATATATATACATATATATATATCATATTTTTATGAATTAACTTACACTAAATCATAAAAAAATCATATGAAAATAGTTTATATATACAAATTAACATATGTAAGCCATATATTCAACAATTATCATAGAATTCAAATTACAGAGAAGTAAAAACAAATTTTTCAATGAAGAACAATGAAAAGTGTAAACTGATAATTGAAAGTTAGATTACTACCTTCAAGTTCTTGTTTAGCCAACAAAGATGATAACAATCTCCTTTGATAATCCTCATTTCTTCCAATTTTACTCTCAAATTTTCTCTAGGGTTCTCCCTATTTTCTTTCTCTGTAAACTCTCTTCTTCTTTTCTGTTTTTCTCTCTTCCAACTTAATGTAAAAAAAATAGACGTATACATATAATACATATTAACGTAAAATAAAACTGACAAATATAATAATAACCATAATAACCATACTTAATACATATCAGTTATATTTTTTTAAAATTCAAAATCCACTAAGGCTTGTTTGGCAAAACTAAATCAAAATAAAGATTTAAAAGCCTTAAGTCTTGTTTGGTAAAACTAAATTAAAACTCCTTTTAACTTATTTTGATAACTCACTTACTATATAGTTTATTATCACACTCTATTTAGTTAAATTTCCATATTCAAATTCAATTAAATTAAAGGTAATAACAACTTATTAAATCAAGATGCCACATATTCTAATTACTACAAAATTATAATTTTCATTTTAAATTATAATTTAATTTAATATATTAGTACATCTCTAATTTAATTACTAAATTAAATTAAAACAACCTTGTAACAATTCATTAATCATTAACAATTCTCTAATTTAATTATTAAATTATATTAGAATACTACCACTATGTAACAAAATAATTAATTCAACACTCACTTAATTTAATTAACTTCAAAATACAAAATTACCAAATAACAACTTAATTAACATATTACACTTAATCAAGTTATTTCCCATAACTCATGAATTATTTATTTAACTAACAAATAATCAAATCAAACAAATATTTATTTAACAATAAACCCATCAACTAAAATATTTATTTAATTCAATAAAAAATTTAAATTACACATAAAAATTCTAGATTGTTACAACTTTCCCTCCTTACAAGGATTCTGTCCCCAGAATCACAACTCAATTAATTCATTCGTCACATTCTTCCCTCCTTATAAGGATTATGTCCCCAGAATCAAAAACATAGATTAAAAAAATAACTAAGGATAACTTTTCATCATCTTATCTTCGAGTTCCCACGTAGCTTCTTTAGTTCCGTGGTTCCTCCATATCACCTTAACAGAAGGTATCACTTTATTCGTGAGCACTTATTCTTTCTTGTCAACTATCTGACTAGGAACTTCCTCATAGGATAAATCTTTATCAAACTATGATGGTTCATACTCAATCATATGCTTGTAGTCGGGCTTGTATGGTCATAACACCGAAATATGGAAAACATTGTGAATGCGCTCTAACTATAAAGGTAAGGCTACCTCATAACCATCTCTTCCCTCTCTTCGCATTACATAAAAGCTAAGAACCTCAGTTTTAGCTTTCCCTTTTTACTAAATTTATATTTCCCATTCACTGGGACACTCTCAAGAAAATAAAATTACATACTACAAACACATGTTTCCTTCTGTCTGATTTGAGCAGCTAACGATCTTGTTTTTATGCCTTGATGATCTGTGCAATTTGTTATACCACCTTAAGCCCTAGCAGTCAACATTCTCCATCGTCATCTCATCATAGTGGAGTTTCGCTCCTCCATCCATATAATGTTTCATAAGGCAATACCCCAACGCTTTACGTGATAGCTGTTGTTGTAGGCGAACTCAACCACATGTAAATGTATGGTAAATATCTTCCAATGTCTGGCTTATCTTTTCATCCTGCTCATCGATTTGTAAATGGTATAACGTACTAATTCTCAACTGCATCCCCATGCGTTCTTGCAACTTTTATGGAAATTCGATGTTAATCGTGGATCTCTGTTAGACATGATTGATACTGGAACGCCGTGCCTTGAAACAATTTCTTTGACTTATAACTTTGCCCACTGATCGATAGGAAATACGCAAATTTTTGACACACCATAAAATCTATCACCATATCTTGCCACCAAAAGTATTATCGAAACCTAGTTTCTTTCTTCAACATTCAACCACCCTTCAATATCAATCTTGAATTTTACATTCTCCCCTTTGAGCACCCTCTTTCGTATTCCTCACACTCATTAACTTGGAGTTGCACTTTATTTCCTCTGTCCAATATATTTGAACAATTTTCCATCTGAATGACTTCCTCTCTGACTCCCTCGGACATCTTTCCTCCTGCTACCACAATCACCTATGACGCATACCCATACCTTATTGTGTGAAGATATACTTCTACACCTATGGTCCATATACATCTCATGGTTTTTCCCATAGAAAGAATGCCTCCATATCTTTCAAGATAAACACCACTATAGTCAACTCCGAACCATGAGTTGGATACCTTTTCTCTTAATTTTACCTACGCGATGCATATGCAATGACCTTGTCGTTCTGCATAAGCACACAACCTAGTCGATTATATTATGCATCACTATTCCCACAAGATCCCTTGTATCATCCGACAGAGATAATACAGGTGCCTTACTTAGTCTTTACCTCAATTCTTGATAGCACTCTTCATAATTTCCTTCCCATACAAGTTTCACTAATTTTCTTGTTAAGTTAACTAACGGAGTGGCTATCTTGGAGAAACCTTGAATAACTTGTCTATAATAACCATCCAATACCAAGAAACTCCTCACCTCCAATGGTGGAACCCCAAATTCATCACAACCTTAACTTTTCTAGATCTACTAAAATCTTACTTTGAAAACTTTGTGTATCCTACACATCATTTTCTTAACAACCTCTTGGTTTGCAACCACGTTAGACAACTCAATTGTCTAGGCAACCTACTACAAGAAGATAAAATATCACATTTGACCTCTTCGGAGCCATAAGGTTTACACACTTTCTTTGGCAATCAACCATTGCCACATGGTTCAACAACCTTAGAGTTTCCCAAATAAAATTGGAAATAAATCCATCGACATCACGTGAACTTTAATACCTATATGGCAATTCTATTCATCAACTTAAAAGGAATCACTATTCACACTTTCTATATTTAGGGAATAGTCTAACTCCTCCTGAAGCAAATCTAATTTCCTAGCAAATCTATCAGACATAAATTAACAAGCGGTACTTGAATTAAATAACACGCAAACTTTTAGATCACTGATCAGGATAATACCTTGCAATGCGTCCTGCACCGTCATGTCGAATATATGTACGGTTGGTCGATTCGGTGGCTCCGCCTCTATGAAAGCTAGCTTGATACTGCTATTGTCTCCATTGCTTCCGTTTGCTTCTCTTTCCGCTTTCTTTGAGCAACCTCGAGCCAAGTGCTCCTTCAATCCATACGTGAAGCAGGCTCCCTTCCTTGGGCTTGGACATTTTGATGCAATGTGGCCCTTCAAGCCACAATTGAAGGACACCCTCTTTCCCTTCAAACAAACACCCATATGTTTCTTTCCACAGTTACTAAATGCCTCCATTTTCTTCTTCATACTCTCTTATTGATTTTCAGCGGTGATATTATCGGTCCACTTTCTTTTTTGAGCATTATAGGTATGACTACCACTCTCCTTATCATCTTCATTCTTCTTTACCCTATGCTCTTGATTATATGTCGGTACATTTCTTCCTCCATCTACAACAATCATCCTCTCCAGCTCTGTCATAAATGAATTCGGTTGATACATCGATATTTGACTATACAGCCAGGAATTCAGTTGATTTGCAAGGCTCCCATTAGAAAATTCGCCAATTATGGCACCGGGTTGGAATCAACTTCATTATTATATGAATATTCCTCGGGGGTCTGTTGACGCTGCTATCTCTTCCTATGCGGCATCCTACTGTTTTAAACTTGCACTATTAGATCATCATTCATTCACGTATTAAAACATTCAAGCTTGTCTCAACCACTTTTAAAGAACACATGATACATCTTAATAAACAATGATATTTTATTCATTTATTACTTTACCACATAAAAAAATAGCCTCACTATTATTTATATAATTTATGTTGTAATAATAAAATTCCAGGATTACTTCATCATATCCCATTATTTGCTTCAAAAGTTAGGATTTACATCTTATTAATTTTCATCATGATTTATATATCATCTTATTGTTTTTTCTCGCAATCTGTAAGAACATTCGACGTTGTACAACTTCATTGCGCTCTTGATCCATGATACGAATCATCGGTGATCTATCACATACCAGAGATAAACCTTAACCTACACAGGAAAGTGGAAGACTAAAGTCTAAGCTCCATCATTTGCTTGGCTCTCTTTGACTTGTCTTCAACACAATGTATGCATTTAGAAGCCCTCAACCACATGTCTTCAGCTCTCGGCCGCTCTACTGACTCTTTTCTCAAGTCATTTTGTACAATCTCATTCCCAGCTAATAACTATCCTCTTTAATACTCTAACTGAGCTAATATCTGCTCTACGTCTGTTAGTCGTGCAATAAGTTCTTGAGTCACGACATAACTTGGTGCTAGCATAGCTTGGCGCTCTACAACTTGTCATTCTAACTCAATTTTAGGATCACACACTTCATCCTCACGATCAAAATCAAGCTCATACCCAAGTTCAACAACAGAAATCAACGGGTATGGCTTTCCCAATACCAATCATACATAGACTGTACGAATATCTCAGGGCTCCTATTCCCTATCCTCCTTCATTAGTCATCCTGACAACAAAGTTTTAATCACAACTCCCATTACTCGTTACACATAATACTCGCGAGCACATAGATTATTAACACATAAAGTCTTTTATCATTTTATCTTCAATGAATTTCCTTAATTCATTCCTTAGAACTCGATGAGAGTTTATCACCTCTATATTTGCGATCTCCTTGAAGTTTATAGCCTAAGGTTTCCCCACCTAAGGTTCATAACCTAAAGATTTGATACCGACTTGTGACACCCCCAAATCCGGGTACTTCAATCCCACAAATCTGATGTTCACTGTCCAATTAAATCATAACTAACTACCCATAAACAAAGGATATAATTAAACTCACAAGCTTAAATAATAAATCTCCCATTAAAGGGTTACACAATCTCAAGATAAATCCCAAGTTATCTAACCATAACTATTACATCATCAGCGGAAAAATAAAATATAATCCTAATAAAATCTTTTACATAAGCTTCATAAAAAAATAAATTTAGCATCATCTAATTGAGCATTTTTCTTTGGCCTTTTCTTGTAGAAAGCTCTTCAAACTTCTTAACTTCATATGCATTGTTCTGTGCAAGAGTAAGCAAACAATTGCCCACAATAAGGATAGTATACAATAACATTCTATGAATGACAATTAATTGAGCTTTCAATGGTAAAGTATTTTTACCTGAAACAATAAGTTCTAATTCTAATAGCGTGAGTTCAAAGGAATAATGAACCTTAAAACCAAATATTAGATATCAATATCAAAGGAATACACTGAGGGTCATAAGACCACGAACTGTTTTCTAGGTTTTCAAGTATTTCTACTTTAAACTTTTAACAATCTAAAAGACCATAATCATCTTCTATGTCCTAGGTTAACATGTGTTTCTACTGTAACCTTTAACAGTCTAAATGACTATCTGGACCATCATCTCGTACTCCAGGTGATAATCCCTTTGTACTATGTATTGTGCAAACATTTTTACGCTATCGCGTAGCTCTAAAATAATCCCCTGATATAGGGTTTATCATCTCAACTTAGATCATTAGGTTCCGTACCAAAGGAAGTTTGGTTTGGAATTAACTTCAAAGAAATTCTAGATCTTTAGAACGCTCATCAACTAAGTACTAGTTGAATAAAATAGAGATCAATAGCTACTCAAGAGTTCGATTACAATATCATCATGAACAAAGTATAACAACAACCCAATAAGAGATAAAGTCTCGATGGGTTATAAATGAACAAATGTTAATCATCGAGTACATACTTTCAAAACTGTAAAGGTAAATAAGCAAACTAAAGAATGTTTTGTTTGGATTGACTTCAAAGGTAATTTAGTTTATAGAGCATTCATCAACTAAAGATTAGTTGAATCAATAGAAGGATCACTAGTCAACTAAGAGTTTGGTACAACAATATAAGATTGTACAATGACATTGGTGATCAAAGATCAAACAACAATTAATCATAGCTGAAAAACACTTTGCAACAACATAATGCTTACAATAAAGTTATAGACTATGAATGACCAAAGCAATCTTGCTTGAAATGAGTAAGTAAAGATTAAGTAACTTGTTCAACAATAAATTAAGGTTAAAGAACTTGCATAACAATAACAACTTAGGAATAGGAACTTGCATAAAGAAGGATTAGGGTGAGAGAACTTGCTTAGTTGAATAATAGATTTAAGACTAGAATAACGTAAAAGTAGGGTTATGAGACTTGCATAAGTATAAAAAAATAACGGTTAAAAGAGAACCATGCCGAATAATAAAGTAGCATAGGTTAGGGAACTTGCCTCTTACATAAGCTATAAAATTTATAATTCACGTTCACCTACATATACCATCATAACATCAATTAATTACAATACCACTAACATCATTGTCTTCTATTTTCACTTATCTTTATAGCTCTTAGCTATAAATCTGATTGTATTAGCCACGTAACACAAGTCTTAGTTCGCAACCACATTATCAACCAGACGGGTAACAAGTTTAAGTTTTACATAACTTATTAATCATAACCCATAATCAACATTGTTTATGTTTTACATAACTTATTAATCATAACCCATAATCAACATCAATCGTTATTACATCGTATTTTCACAACATATAATATGATTAATCATTTTTTATATCCATAAGATCAAGTTACATTAACATTTATGGGATTGTATATTCGAAATCACATTTACGGGCCAAATCGCTTACAAAATACTGCCAGCAGTAATTTAATTACCTAGAGTCTCGCATCATGGTAGCATGCCAAAACAAAAGGATAAGGCTCTGCAGCGCACCGAGAAGCCTTTTGAGAGGCGCTACAGCGCTGCGATGCAGAAACATACATTGTGAAAACACGAAAAACACAACAAAACCCATAAACTTCCAATTTCTTCATCTGTACAACAATTTAATCATACCTAGAAGTTATAAACTTCATATAATCAAGACCCAACATGTAAAAAACTATTATAACAGCAAAACATCATTAAACAATCAATTTTAGAGGGATTAAAACCAAAGTTCATGCTATTTCACATATATTGACATCCTTAGTGTATTCATACATTACAGGTTCGTTTCTTAACCAAATCAGTTGGTTTAACTTGCATTCTTTTCGTTTCTTCATGTATTTACACAATAAATAATCAATTTACACATAAAAATATGAATTGACCACTAACTTTAGTATTAAAAAAACCGTATACATAAATATTTCACTGTAAACATGGTTTCTTTACATATATCATTTTTTTATGGTTAGCCTACTATAAATAATACACAAATAATATAAAAATAGTTTATATACGAGAAATTAATATATGTATGCCATATATTCAACAATTATCATAGAATTCAAATTATAGAGAAATAAATACAAATTTTTAAATGAAGAACAATGAAAAGTGGAAACTGATAATAGAAAGTTAGATTACTACCGTCAAGTTCTTGTTTAGCTAACAAAGATGATAACAATCTCTTTTGATAATCCCCCTTTCTTCCAATTCTACTCTCAAATTTTCTCTAGAGTTCTCCCTATTTTCTTTCTCTATAACCTGTCTTCTTCTCTTTGTTTTTCTCTCTTCCAACTTAACGTAAAAAAAATAGACATATACATATAATATATATTAACGTAAAATAAAACTGACAAATATAATAATAACCATAATAACCCTACTTAATACATACCAGTTTTATATTTTTTTAAAATTCAAAAGCCTCTAAGGTTTGTTTGGCAAAACAAAATCCAAATAAAGAGTTAAAAACCTTAAGCCTTGTTTGGTAAAATTAAATTAAAACTCCTTTTAACTTATTTTGATATCTCATTTACTATATAGTTTATTGTCATACCCTATTTAGTTAAATTCTCATATTCAAATTCAATTAAATTAAAGCTAACAACAACTTATTAAATCAAGATGCCACATATTCTAATTGCTACAAAATTATAATTTTCATTATAATTTATAATTTTATTTAATATATTAGTACATCTCTAATTTAATTACTAAATTAAATTAAAAGAATCCTGTAACAATTCATTTAATCATTAACAACTCACTAATTTAATTATTAAATTAAATTAGAATAATACCACTATGTAACAAAATAATTAATTCAACACTCACTTAATTTAATTAACTTCAAAATACAAAATTACCAAATAACAACTTAATTAACATATTACACTTAATCAAGTTATTTCCCCATAACTTATGAATTATTTATTTAACTAACAAATAATCAAATCAAACAAATATTTATTTAACAATAAACACATCAACTAAAATATTTATTTAATTCAATAAATATTTTAAATTACATATAAAAATTATGGATCGTTACAACTTTTGTAGTTTCGTCATTAATAGAAGTATGACTCAATTGAAAGAGGTGAGGGGCCCACAAAACTCATTGTTCTGGTTGTTGTTGAGGAGGCTTTTCAGCTCGATGGAGTCGTCGAAGATCCGCCTCACGCGGAGGAAGTCGCTGAAAGTGGCGAGGAGCTCGGGTTTCTGGTACTCCTTATCGGGGACAAAGATGGCCTTAGTGGGTGGGTATGGGTGCTCAAAGGAGAGTGATGGGTCAGAGCTAATATCCCCATTGACGTTGTTGAGCTGAAAGATTTTGACCCGGGTCTGGTACTACTCCAGTAGGTTGGTGATGGCGAGGTGATATTTTTTTCACGACAGATGCTTCTCCAATTCATGGCGTAGACGTGCTAAGAGGCCTCATATGTGTAGATCTCTGATCGTCTCTTGGCAGTTGTTGTTAACTCTCCAAAGTTTAAACTTTACTTTTCACTCTAAGAACATAAAATTAAGCACACTATAATAGCAAGTAAGGATCGATCCCACAGAGAATGATATTTCTTTAAATCTATTCTAATGTTTCTAATAATAAATAAAAAGTAAAAGATTAGGGGGGTGTTTGAACTGGTTATAATTAACTAAAAAAAATAGGATTAAATTAATAAGGATAATCAAATAAATTAAAACTTCAGTTTTGCAGTTAAGTTTCACCAATTTACAGTAACAATATAATTAAGTAAACATTATTTCTTCCTTTAATAAGAGAAATAGTCGTAGGAAACAACACACTTTGTTACCCCAAAATCTCCTTAGATTATCACTTAATGAAATAAGTTCTTCATAATATTCTAACTATCATATAACCTAGAATAAGCTCTCTAGATTTAATATAACAACAACATTAAGAATTCAGGAATTAGACTATTCCAAGCAACAATCTTACAATCTCGGATTATTTAACTTGACTTCTGATAACCGTAGTAATACATAAAAGCTTGACCACAATCAGTATTACTAATTGCTACTTGTGATTAGGAACAATAACAATTACACGTAATACCACTCCTTAATCTAGCAAATGATATCAATCAGATTTATCCAACTAGCCACATCAAATTAATCAAATAACATATAATCACTTAAAACAGATTATCAGAATAAATCTCATATAAGAAGGAATAGATAATGAAACTTAATTATACTATTAACTGTAAATAAGATTCAACATCCCTTTAAAACTGAACAAATAAAACTAGCCTAACATACTAATAAAAGAACAAAGGATAATTAAATAAGATATGATCTAGGGATGCGTATGCTTGTGTTTTTGTATTTGGTTTACGATCGAATGTATTTACAGATACAATTCTATGAAACCCTAGAAGAATTCTAATCCTATTCGACTTTTGAAGTTCAACATATATGGTAGCTTCAATCTCCTATCGACTTTTACAATCCAGGTAAAAGTAGCTTTCTTATCGAATTAGAATTTAGTTTTCATAGCAGAGTCTAATTTAATCTATTTTTCCAATTCAAATTCAGCTTACACTTAGTTTCAATATCAAATTCTGACTCAGTATTCATATCGAATTCTAATTCATAACCAGTTTCAATCTCCATTTTGATTTGTAATTCCATTTCCAAATCATGTTAGGAATTGAATTCTAGAGCTCCAACCCTTTAGACCCGACCCATTTTCAGATTTGAGCCCACAGGTCAACCCATACAATCATAACGTAACATCTCTCAGCAGAAAAACGTAGAGTGATTGATCGTAGAATAAAACTCTTCTCCTAAAATCTTAGAGTGAACCTTGTACTTGCTAGTCGTAAAGTGTTGTGTCGTAGAGTTGGCAAATCGTCGAATAAAAGGTCGTCAAATGACAAATCAAAGAGTGGCTCTCCAATAATTTTAGAGTAACTTTTAAGCCCATACTGCCACACTACAAACGTAAAGCACACTGCCAAGTGATCATAGAGTACCAGATTGTAAAGGCCTCCCTATTATCCTTTAACACTATGAACGTAGAGCTATTTGCACACATCGTAGAGTGCTTCACCCAACAATCATAGAACATCGTAGAACACTTTTGCAAAATAACTGAAAACTAAGTATTAAACTATATATCTATAAAATCATATCAAATTCTTCTTGAAATCTATAAACACCTTAACGAGCTCCTATAAACAGAAAACTTGCAACAAAACCAAACATAAATGAATCAAAATCATCAAACATTTTACACCTATCAAATTCCCCCACACTTATCTTTTAAATATCCTTATGTAAATAAAGACACATATCATACTTAAATCATGTACATTAACCCTAATCAACAGAGATCTAGCCAATACTTCATCAATTAACTCACAATAAAAACTGTCATTCTTTACTGGAATTTTCTAAATCCAACTATAATAACATAAATATCTCTTCTATAATCCACATACATACTCAACTTAGTTAATATGGAACTACAACTGTGTACACTGACTCAGAACTCAAAACACAATTTCTCTGCTATCTATTTTTCATAACTAGAACCTTCAAATTCAATTTCTTTCAGGTGAATGCATTTTATGCTCCATTTCACCTTCCACAATATTTTTACAAGTGTGTGCATTTATGCTCCATCTCACTTATTTGCATGTGTTTATAGGTGAGTGCATTTTATGCTCTTTCTCAACCCACCACAAGCTTCTTTACTTTCAATTTTTCTCTTTTAAACTCTTATTTTTCTAATATTCCAATTTTTCTCTTCCCATGATTCTGCATAAAAAATAAGCAGTTAAATAGTTCTAAATCATGAAATCAGTGCACCTAATCAACTCTACATATAACTCAGTGATTAGTAGTATTCTAACCTACGATTTAACCTTATTTAGCTTTATATATTGTTAGTTTTTGAGATTTTTCATGTTACTTTTGAAGGATTTTTTTTTATGAGTACAGGAGATTAGGTTGATGATGATTAAAAGTTAAAATGTTATGAAATTGGAGATTTTGGACATTTTGCATCACCAGTACGGGGCGCACCGTGACTACATGAAAGATAGCGCGGGGCGCACTTCATGGAGAGTACCTACTGCTATACTAGTGCGGGCCGCGCTGTATTAACAAAGGACCTAGCACGAGGCACGCCAGTCGGACGAGACAGATGCTGAGCTAGTTTATTCTGCTTGAAATTGAGTTTTGTTGGGAGCTATGACTTCTTTACGTAATAGGGTCAAGTTAGGAGTGTGCCAAGGGAGTTATTTCATAGTAATTGGGAAGTTTGTAATTAAAAACTTGTCGGATACAAATAAGAGTTTGATTTTCATTAGAATTCCCAATTGGATGAGATGGGATGACTTTGATATGGATTGGGACTGGATTTGGTTCAACTGGGGGGGAATTAATTTATGCCAATTTTAGTAGAGTGCTGAAGATATCTAACAATTCAATTACAATTCAGAGAGAGCCATAATTTAGAAGAGGATCTTGGATGAACAAAGGAAGAATGTGATTTCACAAAGATTGTAGAATTGAAGGCCAAGAAGGGTGGTGTATTACTATTCTTCTTTTTAAATTCAGTTTTTGTAATTGGGATGATGATTTCTTTACTTTATTCAGTTTTTAATTCATGAATTATGAACTAAATTACTTTTTAGGCTTGCAATGGATCTTTAGTGTTGAATGATAATTATCATGCCTTGATTTGGGTTTAATGAACTATCAATTCAGTTATCTATTGTGATTCGTATTTAATTTATAAATTGCTTGATCGCCAATTTTATGTGGATTTGTATGGATTCGAGAGATGATGTATGAATCTAGACCTAATCATAATATCATGTGTCTTGAATTCTGTAATTTAATGGAATCTTGATTTATGTTAGGATAGAGATATGCCTAGCATCGTATGTAATCGGGTAAAGAACTTGGAATTAAAACTCTTTTTAATTTTAATTCATATAGAGATATAGTGAATTAGCTAATTAGGGTGTTTGGCTTAATTCTATCTAATTTGTGGATTGAAGTTAATATGGTGTTAGTGCATTGAGCGATGGCTAATTCTACATACATGTTCTTGATTAATAAACTGAGATAGTGAATTAAACTGGAATAAGGTGTGATAATTGGAGTGAGACTTAAAGTGAAGCTGTAAGCCTAATTCTCCATTATTTGCTTGAAATTACGATTTTTAAGTTGTGTTAATTGATTGGTATTTCTAGTTTCTTAATTTTCTTTATTTATAATCATTAATTTGGATAGTTTAATAAAATTGGGTTAATATAAAACTGGTAATTCTTATGATTAATTTCTTACTATTCTCCGTGGGAACGATACTCAACTTATCATTATATTACTTGTTGATCACGTGCACTTGCGTGTTGAACTTATATAGAGTTTACCCAACAAGTTTTTGAAGCAAATAATGGAGAATTAGGCTTACAACTTCACATTAAGTCTCACTCCAATTATCACACCTTATTCCAGTTTATAAATCAAGAACACTTATGTAGAATTAGCCATCTCTCAACGCACTAACACCATATTAACTTAAATCCACAAATTAGATAGAATTAAGTCAAACACCCTAATTAACTAATTCACTATATCTCCATGTGAAATAAAATTAAAAAGAGTTTAAATTTCAAGTTCTTTACCCGATTACATACGATGCTAGGCATATCTATATTCTAACATAAATCAAGATTCCATTAAATTACAAAATTCAATAACACATGTTATTGTGATTAGGTCTAGATTTATACATCATCTCCCAAATCCATACAAATCCACATAAAATTGGTGATCAAGTAATTCATAAATTAAATACGAATCACAATAGATAAATTGAATTGATAGTTCATTAAACCCAAATCAAGCCATGATAATTATCATTCAACACTAAAGATCCATTGCAAGCCTAAAAAGTAATTTAGTTCATAATTAATGAATTAAAAACTGAATAAAGTAAAGAAATCATCATCTCAATTATAAAAACTGAATTTAGAAAGAAGAATAGTAATCTTCGTGAAATCACCTTCTTCCTTTGTTCCTCCAAGATCCTCTTCTAAATTATGGCTCTCTCTAAAGTGTAATTGAATTGTTAGATATCTTCAGCACTCTACTAAAATTGGCATAAATTAATTCCACCCAACTGAACCAAATCCAGTTCCTATCCATATCAAAGTCATCCCATCCCATCCAATTGGGATTTCTAATGAAATTCAAAATCCTATTTGTATCCAACAAGTTTTTAATTCCAAACATCCCAATTACTATGAAATAACTCCCTTGGTACACTCCTAATGTGACGCCCCCAAAATAGGTATACATCACCCATTTTGAGTCGCCAAATACATTGTACAAAATTTAAATACAAACTTCTTTTATACTGTCAACGTCGGGATTTTTATTTGTCCCTTTTCGTTACTTGTTCTTTAGTGTTCTCATGTTATGTGAGATTTATTTGAAAAAATAAGTGAAAAAGGTCTGACATGTGTAATGTCGATGATTTGACTTTAAGAGTCGCCAGTTGGTGTTTTTAACTGGTTGCACCAACGCAACCGAGAAAAGGTTTGCACATTGACTCATTGATGTAACACTGCTAAACGGTCTATGAAACCCAGATTCATTTGGGTTTAGGGGCTTGATTATGTGGAGGGAAGGTGTTAGGCACCCCCTGACATCCGTGTTGCCATGGTGACCGCCACTTTTCAAGAAACTGTTATATGAATGTGTGTGTGTGGATCAATATGCAATTTATTTGGAAGTAGTGCGAGGCCTCGTTCGCACCTATATACAAAGGGTTTGAATTTGTAAAAAAATTCAATTTTTAAACAGAATATAACAATGAAGTTTTATAAAAGAGGTTTTTCAAACCCTGTGCTCAATAGTAATTGAGACCTTTTCATACTTCCATTTTATTATTAAATATTCGTCTTATTTGCTTTTATTTTTGAGATGCGAGACATCTTCGAGAAAATAATATACAGCAGTGTCGAACTCTTTATGGGCATGACAGCCATCCAAGGAAATTCAGACACCGTAAATAATGTAAAAGCTGCTTACAGCTAAAAATGTCCATCACGGGAACCGAATCTAGATTCGATGAGGGTCAAATCAGTGATCACATGATTCCTAGGCTCACATGATGCCGCAGCTTTATATGAAAGCGATGTGAATTATATATATATAAAAGCTGTAAATGTATATATATAAACATGATCAACCACCACGAAGCACCTCCATGGGGGATTAGAAATGTAAATATATAAAAGTGGTATATATATATATATATATATATATATATATATATATATATATATATATATGATCAACCACCATGAAGCACCTCCATGGGGATCGTAAAAGTAAATTAAGTCAGTAAAGATTTATCAACCGCCACAAGTAAACTCCGCATTTTAACTAAATGTAAAGAAAGTAGTAAATATGATCAACCACCACGAAGTAAACTCTAGGTGGGATTAAATGTAAATAAAGCAGTAAAAGGCCTCGAAGTAAACTTAAGGCCTGATAGAAATATATATATATATATATATATATATATATATATATATATATAACAAGTAAACGCTCCAGACATAAGTCTAGGCTCAATCGAGGCATTACTCGATAATATTAGTCCATATATAAATATATACATATATAAGTATATATATATAGACATAAATTAAAACCACGGACCGAAGTCCGGGCATACACACACAACATGACTCTCAATGTGAAGAAAAGTGTGTGCAAAGATGAAGAGAAAGGCTTTATAGAGTGTGAGAAGGCTTACAGTGGGCTGCCAAAGCAAGTTTTTATGACTCTAGATGGATAAACACTCAGCTCCTACCGGTAAAATATAGCTATATGTGAGCTAACAGGTGTTTATAATGAGAAAACACTCAATATGGGGTGTGTACAGAGCAAATTGGATAGGGCTTCCTCGCCTTTTTTTCTCTTGAATATGGCCACCCCAAGCCCTCTATTTATAGAGGGGGGCGCCGCAGGTGTACCGATGGCAGCCGCAGATGCACCTGCAGCTGCCCGGGATGCCCCGGGCTCTGCGGATCCCGCCATCTCAAAGTACGTGCACTCGTGCACTGTGATGTCCGCTCGAACTTGCATAACTTCAATCCGAGCATCTGAACGAGGTGTACAAGACCTTCTTCAGACTTCTTTTGTCGAGAGTTACACTATGACATGGGATTAGAGGTTGTACGAAGTCAGGAAGAGGGGACCATGCCCGTGGTCTTCAAGCTTCAAATTCTATCTAGTGTGTTGCCACGCGTAATAGTCACTCAAGATTGGAACTCCTTGGCTCTGTGGTACATTGTTGTATGTATATATGTATGAAATGTTAAGACAGCGCACTGGGGTTGAGGTGGAAAGATAACCTTTTGACTCCTCACCGGGGTTATCTCCAGTTTGAGTTGATAGTAGACATTGCTCAGGGTTACATCTGAGATTGGACTGCTGCAAATGTTTGAATTCTGCAAGGTTATCTGTAAGTGTGCCTGTCTTCTTGGTGTTATCTCTAGGTCTTAGGTATGAGTACCTCGGCAGGAGGTCTGAGATTGAAGCTGATCGCATGCATTTGAAACAAGCATTTCCGGAGTTATTGCTAGAACTGCAACAACATTCCTTGGGGTTATCTCCAAGGACAAAACTCGGGGTTATCTTCGAGGATGGAATTAATACTCCTGGTGTGTGTTCCAGGGTTGAGACTGAACTTCTGGTAGTATCCGGAATGGATGTGAGCTGTCTTCCAGGGTTATCTTTGAAAGACGAATCTGCCCTCCTGCAATGTTAGTAACAGGTGTGCAGAAAATTTTGAGTGTCTACAGATGCCCCTCTTTATCATATTCATGCAATGCAAGGCATGGATAGGATAAAGAATCCTAGACACTTGAAATGCAATAAGATAAACATGATGCTATGTGCAGCAACATGATGCAAATGTATGATGTATGAATGAATGACTGTCGGTTCCCTGTTAATCCTGCCGGGGATGACAATCAGTAATGTCTTGGACATACGATCCAAGTCTTCAAGGATGTTGACATTGGGGCTATCACCAAAGTCTTGGATCCTTGATACAGACCTTTACTCCATAGAGGTGCCTCTCGTGTGCAAGAGATATGTGAGGGTAAGGCTTTGTCTGTTTTGAGGATGTGTATAACATATTCCACGATCCTATCGGAGTTACTGCCAACTGTATGTATTATCAGGGCTGCCTAACCTTCGCTGATGTGTATATCACCGGATAGGTTCCTGTTGGGCAAACTGTCAAGGCTGCTTGACGTTCATTGATATGTGTATCAATGATTGAATTACGTTGTGACCCTTGCTGTAGAGTATGTCAAGGCTGCTTGACCTTCATTGACGTGTATATCAATGGTTGAATCACGTTGTGACCCCCGTCTGGGATACTTTATCAATGTCTAACTTTGGCGTTGTAACCCCCACCGGGGATACGTAGACATGGATACGTTGCTTCGATGGGTTTACTTGCCACCGGCTAAGATAACGTCAAGGTTGCTTGACCTTCATTGATGTGTGTATCAATGGTTTAGAATGCATTGTAACCCCCACCGAGGATACGTGGATGTTTGAAATTTTGCGTTGTGACCCCCGCCGAGGATACTTCTTTTAATTTATAACTTCGGCATTGTAACCCCCGCCGGGGATACTTAGATTTAGGGTTACGTCCTTGTGTTTGGCAGCATTGGACCTGTGTGAGGTATTTCCGAGCATGATTGACAAAAGCTAAGCTCATCGGTATAGTATACCTTGTATTCAGGCGAATACCAATGAGTGATATGCAGAGCCAGAGTTTGGCCCGTGAAAACCAGGATTCCAGGCTATTCCGCTCAATCGCGTAGCGTTTTTACTCCTGATTTGGCCTTTTCAACTTGTGAGACCTCCTTTGTAACTCGAACTGAACTGAGCCAGATGAGTGGGACCCAAGAGTAGACTCTTACTCTGGAGGAGTATGCACGTTTGACGATGTTGCCATTGGATAGACCTTGCGTGCATATGGCTAGTGGATACATGAGTAGGCAGTTCATGACCCTTACTGGTTTGAGGCGTAGAGTGGTGCAGGATGAGGTCACATCTGGTAACGTTATATCCCAGCATTTTCTGTTTAACAGATTTGGCTATGAGGATAGTTATGCACTGCATTCCAGGGATTTCACCACACCGGAGGATTATTGGCGTCTAGCCAGAGTGGATGTATTGATATTATGCGTACTGTCGTATGTTTACATGCCACGATACATGGATCAATTGGACATTGACGTCATTATAGTGGTGAGAGATCTTAGGGAGGGTCACACCATCATACCAAATGATCATCATTTGAGACTCGAGGTCGACTATATCTTCTTTGTACTTATCCGTGAGGAGTGTTTACTGAGCGACTCGATCATGGTTATGACGTGTGGTTTATATCACACTTGAGACCGATTGGCACTTTCAAATGGCATGGGTATTGTTTCACCCATGATATAGCCATGTCATACACCTTTCAGCCTGCGGAGTGTATAGATGCTGCATCTTGGTCAGCTTTCCAGGCAAGGATTGGAGATCCATTCGCTATATTACCGTGTACATGGCTTAGCTCACCCTACAACTTCATTACTCATGCTCTGGGCATGGATTATCTTCCTCTAGCTGGTTTGAGAGGCATGATTACTTACCACCCACTGGCCATGATGTGTTAGTTTAACCAGTTCCAGGACTTCCATCCTTTTGAGTGGGCATCGAGTCAACGTTTCGCTTCTCAGCATTTATCATCAGATGACAGATCTAGGTTGTATGCCTGTTGGGATCAGCGAGAGCTAGCTGAGTTTTCTGTCAGTCATCTGGGTTATTCTGCAGAGTGTTCTGCGTGGATGGAGACAGAGACTACATTGGCTGCGATAGTATCCACAGTGTAGGGGACTGATTTCGACGATGAGGAGCCTATAGAGGAGGCTGATATTCCCATCAAGGAGGATTTGACTGCTGGGTTGCCAGCATTTGTGATGGATTCTCCCACTACGAGTGCTACTGTCATTCTGCATTCAACAAATTATCTAGAGCAGACTCTATATCTGATGACCTATGAGAGAGATCAGGCTAGGGCCTCAATGTTGACAGCTCTTGATGGGAGAGATACCACTGTGTTAGAGAGGGATGAGGCTAGATCAGCCAGAGATGCATTGATTATGGAGCGGGATGTTGCCCTATCTTCTCGGGATCTGGCTGTCGCAGACAGTACTTTAGTGAGATCCCATACGACTGACATCCTTGCCGATATGAGTGCATATATTGATGACCATTATGCCACCATGCAGTTAGCCTCGGATCTGCTAGCTCGTGTAGATACCATTGGACAGGAGCTTGCAGCTTTACCTCCTTCTTCAGAGAGGGATGTTATGTTAGATCTGATAATCCACATACACACGGATCTGTAGATAGACTTGTATTTTCCTGTACAAACAAGCTTAGCCATTTTGTCATGTACAACACATATTGTATATATCAAATAGTATTATATATGGCAGAGAAATATATTTTGATTTACTTCCCTTTCAGTTGTGCCTTGATACTTGCTTGATATTTGCCTGTTTCTTCAGGACTTTGTGATCTTGATGTATTCTGAACTCATCCTTGATATGTGGAAATTGAGCCATCGCAGGATCTTTCAGAACTGATCATTGATCTGTATGTATCCCTACCATCTTTGGTGTCTTGGGACCGGTTTTTGTATGGAAATGCGGAGAGGAGTATGGCTTTTCCTCTCTAAGATTGATCACACCACAGATGGTCGCCAATACTTCTATTTGTGAGAAGCCTAGTTAATTCCATCTCTTATGGATTGGTGTTTCTCTTTGAGGCACAACCGCAGCTTAGATAGTCACTGAATCTCCTATTAGTGAGGAGAGGTTGGGTAATTCCATCCCTTTGGTCTAAAGCCGATGAAATGTGGTGGAATGAAGGTTGATCCCAGTTCCGTGTGACAAGTACTTTTGTTCTGGTAGGGGTTTAGACCGAACCATAAATGGCTGCCTACGTACTCCTATTGAAGAGGAGATCAGGTCTGCGTAGTGGGAACCTGGTGTAAGAGGTTCAACGCTGAATATGAAAGGCGGAGGGGTGTAGAAGCTTTATTGATGAAGAAGGGTGTAGAAGTGTTTTTATTTTTGTTTTTATTTTTGTAGAGAAAGGGCAGAAATGTTTTTATTGTTTTTTGTTTATTGCTACCGGGCCATATAAAATATGGTTGCCTACGTACTCCCGTGTATTAGGGAGATCAGGTCGACATAGTTTGCCCCTCAGGATGAATTGCAGCCAAAGAGAAGTATGAATCCCATTTGCAGGCTATACTGCGGGGAGAAGAAAGTTTGATCCCATGATTGGGACAAACTGCAAACATAGAAAAGTTTAATCTCATCTTCAGGATAAACTTCAGGTGTGAAAGGTTCAATCCCGTCTTCAGGATAACCGAAATTGTATGGAAGGTTTGAAATGAGGTGAAACCAGGCTGCTGGTTTGAAGTGTATGTTTCCTTGAGGAGCAGAATAGTATGTATAAAGGGTTAGAAAACTGGAATGACTGGTGATTTTATAATAAAAACTAGGATTCTTGCTTGATGGTAACCTCAGACATAGTACCGTTTCACGGTGTCTGAGTTGATAAGCTTTGGAAATTCATCACCATCCATTTTCTCTAGTCTGAGAGTGTCTCCTGTCAATACCTCCTTGAAAACAAATCGGCCTTCCCAATTAGGAGCGAATTTTCCCTTGGATTGATCATGGTTGTCAATGATCTTCTTCAAAACCAAGTCATGTTGTTTGAATTATCATAGTCAGACTTTCTTGTTGTAGGACCTGACGATCCTTTGCTGATATAACTGACCATGGAAGATAGCCGCAGTTCGCCTTTCGCCTATTAGAGACAATTGGTGATACCTGTCTTGTACCCATTGGTCTTCATCCAACTGAGCATCAATCAACACTCTGAGGGATTCCATTTCCACCTCTATGGGGAGCACTGCTTCCATCCCATAGGCTAATGAATAAGGGGTTGCCCTAGTGGAAGTACGCATTGAAGTTCTGTAGGCTAATAAAGTCAGAGGCAAGAGGTCAGGCCATCCTTTGTGATTGGTGGACATTTTTTGCATGATCTTCTTGATGATTTTATTAGCTGCTTCAACAACACCATTCATCTTTGGACGGTAGATGACGTAGTTAAGGTGTTTGATGTGGAATTTACTGCATAACTCCTCCATCATTTTGTTGTTGAGGTTCTTAGCATTATCTGACACAATGACCTCTGGTTGTCCATATCGACAGACGATATTATTTCTGATGAAAGCAATGATGACTTCTTTGGTAACCCTAGGGAAGGAGGCTGCTTTTACCCACTTGGTGAAGTAGTCGATCACGGTGAATATGAATCGATGTCCATTACTGGCTTTGGGCTCAATAGGCCCTATCACGTCCATTCCCCACATTGAGAAGGTGTAAGACCCCAACTTATTATTAATGAAATTTAATTTTCTCTATTTATTATTTTGAAATAGTAAGGGTTGATTTGATTAATGTGGGTAGTTATGGGTAAAATACGCAAATATTTTAAAATAAGCAAGTGGTTATAAAATATTCATTGTTGTTAGGGAATATTCGTTTGGTCGTGGAATATTCTTCATTGTCGAATATTCAGTATAATTGGTAAGCAAATCTTTTGTGGGCCCCATAACGAAAAGCGATTGGATGAAGAAAACGACAAATATAAGTTGTTTAAAAATAACGGCGTAGTTGTTACCATTAATACTGTTAAAAATACTCGGTGGTTAAAACACAGTAGCACACGGTATTGCACCAATTATTGATTCTTACGAAGGCACTACTCAATAATGGTTACAGTAATTACTATTCAGTATTTTATTGATTTAATAATTGTTGCGTTGATATTTTATATTGCCGTTGTTTCAATAATTGTCATTACACAATATTTTTCATTATCGAAGCAATAATTCATATTATCTGAATAATATTATTAGATAACATTATTGGCAATGTCTAGAAAGTTCTGTCTAAGGAGAGGTTTAGTCACCTAATTGCGGCCAAAGAAGGAGAAATTCTTATTGAAAGCCCCTCTTTCCTGAACCGCCACTGTCAATATTGTGATTCAGAATATTATTTATGAATAATTAATTATTGATTCATATGATGAGGAAAATATTGATTTTATGTGGATATAGATGGAGAAAATTTTAATGTGACAATTGTTGAAAATTGAAATTTTATCTTTTTCTGATAAAATAATTCATTTAAATATAATATTATATTTTAATTATATAATAATGATGATATTTTTATGATAAATGTGGGATATATGAGTATATGTGGAGGAGGAGTATTTTTGTTACCAAAAATATTTAAAGCATGTTTTATGTGTCGGTGGACCCCATTTCTTGACTGAAATTTGATTATAGCCTGTAAAATCGTCCGTTTGTGGATTTTGGTCAATTTCTGTTTGGAATTTGGAAAAACTTCCTTCTGCAAAGTTGTAGATAATGAAATTTTCTATAAAAAAATGCGAGATTCGAATTTTCTGACAAAAGGGCTATTTATTGTGAATTATTGAAGTTTCGAAGCTCCGACATAATTGATTTTTGGAAGTTTAAAATATTTTTAATTACAAAAACGTGTTTTTCATTTTGAGGCCCTTATGTAACATGTGATAGAGGCTGAAATCAGTTGGAAGAAGTGTGCGTATGAGATTTTGGAAAAATATAATAATATTTAATAAATTTTCTACTTTTGGTGTTCTAAGCATTTTCCTATAAATAGGTGCTTAGGTTAGAATTGAAAATCACACCGTAAACCCAAGTTTTCTTTTCTATATTATCGAGCGTATTCTTGTGAGTATTTTGAGTATTGCTATACTATGTGCAAGTTCAAGTCATAGCCTATATCCTGTTTCAAATTTAAAGTCTTGATCTTTCGAGGTAAGGGATATTATTATTTTTCAGAATGATATTATTTCTTCAATATCATTATCTTTGAAATATTGATCTGAAGTTTTTATCAAATTTGGAACTTTTGGTGTCTGAGAGTTACTATTCACGATACTGCCTTTATTCACGATACAACACTATTCACGAATACTAAAGACTATTCATCGAAAAATAAAAATTTTCCTTTTCGCCTAAAATATCTATTGTGGATACTAGCTTTGATTGTATCCATGTTTTGATCATTCTTGAATTTTACACCACTATGATTATTTTTGAGGTATTTTTGGACATGGATAAAACAAAGTACGAATCCTTAATCCTTAATCCTTGTCATTTTGTTTCAATCGATTCGCTTTCTTCAAAATATTTTCATCATCCTCGGTCTTAAATGATGATATTATTGAATATTTTTGGCACAGTAGTGCAAAGATGAATGATTTCTTATGAATATCTTTGGCCCAGAGTGCAAAAGATGAACAGTGTTTAGATGAACATGACTAATCGATGAATATCTTTGGCATGTAGTGCAAAGATGAATATTTGATTCCAGATATATATTGATTGATGTTACAGGATAAAAGATGAGCGATGAACTTTTAAATTCATACATGAAGATAGTAGTTTGCATTCTCTACTTAACTTTTCTAATGAATTATTATTTCATGCGAATATTGATTTAAAACTTGTTGTCTATTGTATTCTATTAGATTTTTCCCCGTCAAGACTAACGATAATTTGTTGTATATTATCTTAGTCATAATATTCTTTCTTGGGGCTAGTTGAGCTCACCCTTTTCCTTTTTGTTCCATTTTTCTTCTCGGAGGCGAGAATATAAATGAAGTATGAGTGGGGTATGGAATGAAGGTTCTAGAGAGAGTTGTTTAGTAGTCCTCACCATTTTTGTAAAATAATGTATCAATAAATGTGATGAGGATTTATTTGAGTATAGATATTGTCTAGAAGATAATATTTGTAATCAAACTCACAGTTTTACTATTGTAATAATAAAGTTGTAGTTGTTTCTGTACCATGTATTGACAACTCAGAATGGGTGATGTATACCTATTTTGGGGGCATCACAGAAGGGCCATGGCGAACTCATATTGTGGAGTTCCCTTGGAGGGGCGTGGATAGCATTCCCATGAATTTGGCATTGATAGCACCTCTTGACGTGATCATCACAGTCAACTTTGAGCATAAGCCAATAATGACCTGTTCTGAATATCTTTTTAACAAGTAGGGGTCCACTCATGTGTGGGCCACATACTCCACCATAGATCTCATCCATGAGCCTCTAAGCTTGGTCTTTGTCTAGACATCTGAGGAGACCTAATCCTGCATCTCTTTTGTAGAGTGCATCTCCGCTTAGGTAAAATTTCATAACAAGTCGATGGATCCGCCTCTTTTCAGTCAGGCTCGCCTCAGCGGGTGTAGATCCATCTCGCAGACGCTCCTTAATATGCTGATACCAAGGGTTGTGGATGGGAGGTAGCTCATCCGATACTTCTCCAACATAGTTCCCATAAGTTGGGGCCTTTTGCAGGGCAAATATGATGTTTGGCATGTTTTCCTTGTCAGGTATGTGAATCAAGGAGGCAAACGTTGCTAGTGCATTGCAAAATCATTCATATTATGAGGAATGTGTAGAAAGGAGATTTCTTCGAACTCCAAAGCCATCTATAAAACTTGTCAATGGTAAGGCAGCAAATGTAATTCTTTGGTTTGATAGATTCCTGTGGATTATTTGATTACCAATTCTAATCCCCAAAGACAGCTTAACTCACTGATGCCCATTGAATCGGCAAGTTTTAGCCCCATGATCATGACCTTCATACTCAAATGTGTTGTTGGTGCTAATAAATCGCAATTTGACTTACGACGGATATCGCTCCCCGTCATGGGATACTAGAACCGCTCCACTTCCGAACCTTTTGTGTTAATACTCCATCAAAATACATTTTCCATGTATGGCATGTATCATCTTGATGGTGTTCAATGAATCATTTACCCTTCATTGGGAAAATATGTTTCTAAGGGTTTGTAATCCCGTGCAGGTGCGGCGGCCAGTTGATCCGTAATTCCTTGACCTTTTGACAGACTTTTGCATCACGTATACGATGTCAAATTGCTGTAGGATCAACTGCCATTTGGACAGCCCATGTGACGCCCCCAAAATAGGTCCACACGACCCATTCTGAGTCGCCAGATATCACACTATAAAAATCATTTACAAACTTCATTTATACAACTGTTGAAATGTCGTGCAGAATACGACCACGGTTAAACTGTGAGTTTTAATACAAATGTTTGTAACTCTCATGGTGCCTCGACCACAACCTTACAATGGTTCTTTACATAAAAGTACAGTCAATAACTATTTTAGAAATTAAAATCTTTGAAAAATACTCAAGGAAACCTTCGTACATGGGAGGCCATGCGTCTAGGTTATGATAGATATCATATGTCCACAGAATTATCCTTAGTTGACCCAATAGTCCCCAAAGAAAAATAAGAAGATTACTATCATCTTCTTTCCAATGGTGAGTCTTTTCTTGACATATAATTATCTCCGTTTTCTCCAATTGAGAATTATATTTCAAACAAACTCCAAGATCATAAAGGTAGTGCTCGTAGATATACTCAACAAGTGGATGTGCACAACCCTGTCTTATGATAACACGAGGTTGTACGTCATTAGACATCTTGTATGATAGTGGTAAAACACCCTTCCAAAGTTGGGTTCACCTCACCCTATTCGGTTCACAAAAATTAGATATCAAATGACGTATACAATACGACACACTTATCTAAAGTTCTCAATAAAATTATTTCCATACTATTTAGGGATAACCTCAACAGCTATAGACCACCGTTCTATTCTCCTGTTACCCTCGCTCGACCTACTACACTCTTATTACCTGAAAGGAATTGTGAAGCAAAAAGGGTGAGCACAACTAGCCCAGTAAAGAATATCATGACTAAAGATAATTTACATCATTAATAGCTTTCATCAGTAATAAATCAGAAATTTAGAACATATGGTAGATGATAAAACTTTTCAACCATAGTTGCAGCGGAACGAGCAATCCATTATAAGAGTCAAATAGACCATCAGGTCTATTATCTTCTCCATGTTAAAAGTCCACCAATAATGTTTTATTCCTGTAAAATCAATCAACAATTCCTATCCACAATCATATGAATAACTCATAATCATAATTATGATTCTAAATTCCTCTTCGCACCTAAGTCGAAGATAATTTTCATCGCCTATCTTCACCTGAAACATCAAAAATCATGGTTATACCAAATCACAATTCTTGCTCATAATCATACTAATAAATTCATCTTTGCACTATGGCCAAAGATATTCATTAACAATTTATCTTTTCACTATAGACCAAAGATATACAACTGTATTTTAGAAGAGTCAAGTAGAGCATGATATCTACTATCTTTTACGAATTAAAAGTGTATAATCAATATTTTATCACTGAGACTCAGCTTAATAAATAATCCACATCATCGAATCATCCATGCACTACGGCCAAGGATATTCATGTAATCATCAATGGTTATGATTATACTGAATAATCCTTGGTTATAATCATACCAATAACTGTCCATCAATGCACTACGGGCCAATGAGGACTTTTAGCACATCATCTATAACATTACGGGTTATGATTATAATGAATGATCCCTGGTCATAATCATACCAATAAATAGTTCATCTATGCACATAAGCCAAAGATACTCATCAATCAATAATTAATCTTTGCACGTAAGCCAAAGATATACAACTGTAAAACCAATAATCAATAGTCCATCTTTGCACGTAAGCCAAAGATATACAACTGTAAAACCAATAATCAATAGTCCATCTTTGCACGAAAGCCAAAGATACTCGTCAATCAATAGTTCATCTTTGCACGTAAGCCAAAGATATATAACTGTAAAACCAATAATCAACAATCCATCTTTGCACGTAAGCCAAAGATATACAACTGTAAAACCAAGAATCAACAGTCCATCTTTTCATGTAAGCCAAAGAAGACTTTCATCATAATATAAGCATGAGGATGATGACAATGATATAAGCATTAATCAAACAAAATCAAGGATAAATATTAAAGACTTTAAATTTATCTAGAGTTTAAAAATATCCAAATTGTCAACATGATACTGCTTTGTGGAGTTAAAATTCAAGAATAATATTCATGTACCAAAAATAATTTGGACAGAAGAAATATATTTTTCGGCTAAATAGTACCCCACAATAGTACCCTATGAATAGTACTTCAAGAATAGTACCTCGTGAATAGTACCCCGACATGAAAAGTACCCCAAATACCCAAGTGAATAATATTTGGGTGAATAGTAACCCATGAATAGTAATTCATGAATAGTACTCCGACACGAAAAGTGCCCCGAATACCCGAGTGAATAATACTAGAGTGAATAGTAACTAGGTGAATAGTAACCCGTGAATAGTAACTAGTAAAAAAATATCAAAGAAAATGATATTTCATGACGAGTACAAAAGAAATGATATCTTATACGAGTATAATAGAATATACGAAACTGCAAATGGATTTTCGCCCGCCATGCGGTAATCCACGTAGACAGATCATTTCCACAATTTAATAAGAAATGAATACAAAGGATCATTCACCATGCATGCGGTAATCCACATAGATAGGTTATTCCAACAGAATAATAAAGAATGGAATAATAGAATTCACCATGCATGTGATTGACCAAATGCATGTGTTATTCCCAATGTAATAATAAATAATGGAACCAGTCATGCGTAATCCGCATGCATGTGATATTCCAACAAAATAATAAAGAATGGAACTGTGTCATGCGTAATCCGCACGCATGTGATATTCCAAATGTAATAAAAAAAAATGGAATAACAACAAAATTCACCGTGCATGCGATGAATCATACGTACATGTTATTCCAACAGAATAATAAAGAATGGAATATAGAAGAATTTCACCAGGCTTGCGGTACTTCCCATAGACAGGTTATTCCAACATAATAATAAAGAATTGAATAACAATAACTCTCTTCATGAATACGAAAGAATAATACCCAAATTATGAACCTCTTGCAACCTCTTGCAACACCTGCTCCTTTAATTCCGTCTCATTCGGAACCCAAATTCTTCCTTCAAATCTCAATAATCCCTCATTATCAAGACTGTACTTAGTATCTTCTTCATTGGCTAGCCGCTCCTTTATCCGGTCGCACTCATCCGTTTTGAGTTGTACTTATTTAACTCTCTCTACGATGGTAGATTGCATCTCTATCGCAAACAACATTTGTCCTCCTTCACTTGGCAGCTTCACTTCCAACTCCATACTAGCCATCTCTATTATCAACTCAGTTTGAGCCGTCAATAAAGACAACTTTTCCCGACCCTTCCTACTTAAGGCGTCGGCAACTACATTAGCTTTTCCAGGGTGATACAGGATTTCATAGTCGTAATCCTTTATCAACTCCAGCCATCTCCTCTGCCTCATATTCAACTCCTTCTGTGTGAAGATATATTTTAGACTTTTGTGGTTCGTGTATATCTCACATTTTTCTCCATAAAGATAATGTCTCCATATCTTTAGAACAAAAACTATCACTGGCCAGCCCGCATCATGAGTAGGGTAAACTTTCTCATAATCCTTCAACTGCCTAGATGCATACGCAATGACCTTGCCATGCTGCATGAGCACGCAACCAAGTCCTCTATGCGAAGCATCGCTATAAACTACAAAATTTCCTGTGTCATCAGGCAATGACAAAACAAGCGCTTCACTCAACCTCTTCTTCAGTTCTTGGAAACTGTCCTCGCACTTGTCAGTCCAAGCGTATTTCACCGTCTTCCTCGTCAAGTTAGTCCATGGAGTAGCTATCTTCTAAAAATCTTGGATGAATCTCCGATAGTAACCCGCTAACCCTAGGAAACTCCGCACCTCAGTCGGCATTTTTGGTTGTTCCCAATTCATCACAGCTTCCACCTTCGCTGGATCTACTGAAATCCCCTCATGGTCAATGACATGACCTAAAAATTGTACCTTCTCTAACCAAAATTCACACTTAGTGAACTTCGCATACAACTTCTCCTTCCTTAGTGTCTCCAACACTAATCTTAGGTGTTCAGCATGATCTTCTGGTGTCTTAGAATAGACTAGAATATCATCTATAAACACCACGACGAACTTGTCCAAATATTGTTTGAACACTCTGTTCATCATATCCATGAATGCAGCTGGTACATTTGTCGATCCAAACGACATCACCAGGAACTCGTAATGACCATAACGAGTCCTGAATGATGTCTTTGACACATCCTCCTTCCTAACCTTCAACTGATGATACCTCGTTCTTAAATCTATTTTAGAAAAATACTTAGCCCCTTTCAACTGATCAAAGAGATCATCGATCCTAGGTAATGGGTATTTATTCTTTATCGTTAACTTGTTCAACTCTCGATAGTCAATACACAGTCTTAAAGATCCATCCTTCTTCTTGACAAACAGTACCGGTGCTCCCCACGGCGAAACACTTGGTTGAATGTACTTCCTGTCTAAAAGTTCTTGCAACTGTACCATCAACTCCTTCATCTCCACTGGCGCCATACAATACGGTGCCCTGGAAATTGGTGCCGCTCCTGGCACAATGTCTATCACAAACTCTATCTCCCTATCCGACGGAAGACCCGACAATTCACTCGGAAATACATCGACGAATTCTCTCATTATAGGTATTTGTTCCATGGTTGCTACCACTCTATGGGTATCAACAACATGGCACAGGTAACCTACACATCCCTTCCTCAATAATTTCCTAGTTTGTGTCATGGTTAGACAACACGAATGTCCCAGCGATCTATTCCCGTAAAATACTACCCGAGGTTGTTCTAATGTCTTAATGTTCACACATTTATTTTGACAATCTATAATTGCCCCATGGTTCACTAACCAATCCATTCCGAGAATTACGTCGAACTCTTCTAACTTTATTGGTAACAAATCTACCGATAATTTACAACCCCATATGTCTACACAACAACTCTTATGAATATCTTCAACAGGAATTATTTCTTCGTTCGCTACCTTAATATTTAAAGGTATAGGAAACTTTTCGGGAAGTAATCTTAATCGTCTAGCAAAATCGCACGCTATAAACGAACAAGTAGCACCCGAATCAAATAGCACGTAAGCATTGATATCGTTGATCGGAATAATACCTGCGATGACGTCCCCTGAAGCGACTGCATCTTGGACTGTCATGTTAAAGGTACGACCCATTGGCCTACCCGGCTGCACTGATCCACTAATAGCTAACTTACCGCTATTAGTGCCCCGATTCCCATCCGTCCCCTTCTTCGGGCAGTTCTTTGCCATGTGGTCAGTTGATCCACACACAAAGCATCCATGGTTCTTCTTCGGACTCAGACAGTTAGGTGCAATGTGTCCCTTCTATCCACAGTAGTAACAGACGACCTTCCCCTTGAGACAGACTCCTAAGTGAGTCTTCCCACAGATCTTGCAGGCCTCCATTCTTCTCTTCGGGTCTCCTTGCTTCACTCCGGTATTCCCAGAGCTAAATACCTTCCTCTTCTGACCCTCGCCACTACCAGGCTCCCTCGATCTTTACTCTCCCATCTACTTTAACCTGGCTCTTCTTATCTTTGTGGTACTCAACGCCTCACTACCACCTTCGGCGATTATCGCCTTCTCTAAAACGGTCCCAAAAGAAGTACTTTGGAACACCGATATGTGGTTATAGAGCCAGGGTTTTAAGCCCTGCTAAAACTGTCGCGCCTTCCTCACCTCAGTATCCACTTGATGTGGAGCGAACATTGCCAGTTCATTAAACTTGGCGGCGTATTGGAGAACCGTCATGTCCCCTTATTTTAACTCTAGAAACTGCATCTCCATCCTCCCTTGCATGCTCGTGGGAAAGTAGTTCTCGAAGAATATCTCCTTGAACCTATCCCATGTTAGATTCGTTATCCCGGTCCTAGCCTAATTGGCTTCCCACCAAAAGTTGGCCTCTCCCTTCATCATATAGGTCGCAAAGGCAACCTTCTGGGCCTCGTCTATGATGCCCCCAAATTTAGGTACTTGAAACCTGAATTCAGTGCTTCACGATACCATCTCTATAACCAGAATAATACTAATAGTAACGCCAATAATATAAATATTAAACATAACTTACAATTATCAATGTTTAACTCCCAAGTACGTAACCTTAATCATTCCTTACAACACATGATCATGAATATATAATATTGTCTTAATAATATTAAACTATTACACAGATAACATTGTCATCATTCAGCAACCTTTCCTTTTCCCTTGTTTCTAGTAGAGCCTTCGGAGTGTTCACACTTAGCTGAAAATATTTAAATTAAGCAAGGATGAGCATTTGAGTGCCCAGCAAGTAATAACAATTATATATATATATAAGCCGAAAGAATTTAAATGTTTTCTTTATACTACCCTTCTACAACAGATCAATAGTTGTGAAGTAATTCTGAACCAATAATAATAATAATTCTCAGCAAGTACTACAATTCTAATAAACAACATGCTTGAAACATAGAACCCATATATCTTCAGTAACTGAACAATAGTTATGAAGTTCTATCTGTAATAGCACTTCTTTTCATTCAAAACGTTTTCCAAAAACAATATTCAGTAGAATATCCACTAAGGCTCAAAACTATGAGCAGATCATAATTTCTTTTGAAAAGGACAACCCGACTAAGTCCGTAAGTCCGGCATAGCTTACAAGCACTTCTGGGTGATCAACCCATAGTACTCTATGTTGATCAACACTACATTCATTAAACGTGTATACGTTTAAGTTGACCTCACGTACCTGTCGTTAAACGACGAAAATATTTTAGCATACTTGGTCTTCGATTGAAAACCATACCAATATAACTCGGTAAACATAAATCATGCTTGACGGAATCATAATATAAGTCTAGCTGAAAGAGTTGGCTTTAGACTTCATCATTCAAGACTTCATGTGAAAGAATACATGAATTACAAAACTTGTCCAGACTGAAATGGAACAAGGGTTAGAATACTTTCCTTCAGCGTCTTCTTACTGATTAACACACGTACACTTTAAGTCTCTATGTTTCTACAATACATGATCATATAACGTACCACATTAGGTCATATATAATCAAGTATATATACTATTATATCTTACCCTTCATCTCAATGTAAATCCTGACTTAGATCTACTATTATGGGTTTTCGGCTTTCATTACGTCATTCATATTTCGTCCATCTTCATTTGATTATTAACTCTTAATCATCATACGTAAGTGTCTAACAATGTCCTAACAATGTCATGTTTATGCCTTAGTTCATTACCAAAGAGATCTCTTTCCTTCTATACTTGTAAACATTCTTGTCCATCAAAACTCTAGGATCGAAGCCATTTCCACACTTAACTCTCTGATATCACGTCATTGCATGAAAGTTAACGATATGCGCGGTTCCTGTGCTCGCCTTGCATGGCGCGGGCTTTAAAGAAAGTTGTGAGTCGTATTTGCCAGCCACGGACTCACATGCCTCAAACAGTTTGCAAAATTTTGAAAATTTCACGAAACTCCCGGACGCATAACTTCTTCGTTATAAGTCCGAATTGGTCCGCTCAAAAGCCTACGGTTCACAAATTACATACTCTATGTGTTCATGCAAGAATTTTATCTATTTAACTTCGTTTGCTAAAATTTCACCTATTAATCCATTTTCAACGAAAACGATAAACATTCGTGAACGTTCAACGTTCGTTTCTTCGTTCTAAGTAGGAATTCTGTCATTTTTGAGTCTGCGGATCTATAATGCCAAATATGACTTGTCTCCATCGAAAACCAACGTTTCCGACTTCAAACACAAAATACGACTTCCATTCTAAGAATTTCACGAATTCGACGATAATCGTCCAATCGTGTGAATTCCGGCAAAACTACATTCTTAATGATTCTAAATGGATGTCAACCAACATATGATCATTACAAGTTACTTATTATACTAACTTATTGACAAAGTAGGTTTTGACTTATCCTCATAAGTCAATGTCTTATTTAACTTATGAACTACTAATTCTCATGCTAATGACTTACTATGAACTTAAGTCCATTAATCAATGTTCTCATGCTATAATCAACATACTAACATCATATGACAAACATATGACAAGTTCTTCAAGATTCCAACAACTTATTAGAGTTCAAGTTGCTTATTCAACTTATTCGGCTTAAGTTCATTCATTAATAACTTATAACATGTTCTTAACAACCAATCCCCCTTCTCTATCAATCCTATCATAGAAGAGATAAAGATAAAAAGTATTAGTCTTACCCTTGAAGACTATGACTTCAATTCACTTTGGAAAATCTAGCAAAAGTTGAAGTGGCTTATAAGTGCTTAAGTGGCTTATTCTCTCTACCAAATAAGTTGCTTATCTTTGAGAGGAGTTGGGAGAAATTGAACAACCAACAAATGAAGTGAGACTTCTCTATTTATAGGCAACCAAAAGCTAGGGTAAAATGGTCAAAACACCATCCCACCTCCTTATTCCACCTCCTCAATCCTCCACCTCCTTACTATTCATTCCTTGTCTAGCACATCACTTGGTCACCACACAATTTGATTGCCCATCAAGTCTACCCATTTCATACTTGGTTTGCCCCATGGATCATGGCTTAGTCATTGGGCTTGCTAATTAATCTAGATAATTCCTTATTGGGCTTATACTTCCATAATTTGGACTCAAGACTTATCAAACACTTGGGCTTGATTGTCACTTCTATTGGACTTATACTATTAGGTTAATAATCCTACAAGTCCATTATCTTAGATTTAACAACTTAACATTTATACCCCATGTATAACCCTCATATACTAGCTCGTATATTAATTCGTAATATACGTTATCTCATTCTTCATACATAATAGTACAATACGTCATATTATACTTACATTCATTACCATCATATAATGAATACACATTATTCGATCACAACTTTCATCCCTTGACGCTTAATAAACCTAATGTTCCCAAATTAAGTCTACATGCGAAATATTACGTTTTCCATACTTAGGTTATTATTGCATAATCCATCTCACCTTGATATTATAATGTTACGTATTTCTCGGAAGTTCAAAAATAATTCCCGAGCAGAAATCGATGAATAGTGTTTTTCAAAAAATTTCTCGGAAAGCTTTTATTTTTGTCTTAGAAATTCAAACACTTTATTTCCCCCATGTAGTTAAAATACTACGACATTCCAACGTTTCTAGGTTATAGAACGACATTCATCTTACGAATACATAATAATAATAATAAATAATATTATTTTATTCATTATTAAAAGTATTTACAAAAGGTTTGATTTTCTGGGGCGTTACACATGTCGTTCCCAGGAAAGAGGGGGCTTTCTGATAAGGATTTCTCCTTATTGGCGCGTAATTAGGTGACCAAACCTCTCATCGACAAAACTTCTAGACATTGTCAATATTGCAAATAATAATATGAATAACTTTGTCGTCTCAATTATTGATTTAATAATATAATGTATTATGCAGATGATACTGTGACAATAATTGAATCAATAATATGAGAGATATGATGCAACAATTACTGTAGCAGTAATTGTGTATAACTGAGTGACTTCTTTCGTAAGCATCAATAATCAATACCATGTGCTACTATGCAACCACGCGTATTACTTTACTTTTACTATCGGGTAGTTCAACAGTTTAACGGTAAAACTTTCGTCGTTATTTTTATAAAAAGATATTTCTGTCGTTTTCTAACTACGAAAATACTTCCGCCAGGGGTCCACTAATGATTATGCCGTGTATCTTAATATTCCTATTAAAACGAATATTCCTCGACCAATCGAAGATTCCCTGACACAACGAATATTTTATAACAACTAGCATACTTTGCAAAATTTTCAAATATCACCCATAACTTTAACCTTTATCAATTTAACCATTTACTAAATAGAATAATTATAAGAAAATTGAATACTTTCATTTCATAAAATTCGGGGTCTCACAATCTCCCCTCATGAAATTTCGCCCTCGAAATTTACGTACCTAGTAGTTCGAAGAGATGAGAATATCGTGCTTCCTTTTTGGATTGTACCTTCCCGGTTATTTCCTCTGTATCATGATTTTCCCATTGCTCATCTCCTGTATTTCAGATATCATTCTAGAATATATCTTCAAAACAAAGGTTAATTGACATATCACAATTTATCACTTTATCAAGTAAACAATTTCAGCTTAGGTAAGTCACACACTAGCGAAGTATATTACTCGTCTATCCCCTCCTAGTTCTAGACTCATATCTCTGCCAGCGACCATATCCTTAAGCTCCGATACCATTTGTGACGCCCCCAAAATAGTTCCACACGACCTATTCTGAGTCGCCAGATATCACACTATAAAAATTATTTACAAACTTCATTTATATAACTGTTGAAATGTCGTGCAGAATACGACCACAGTTAAACTGTTAGCTTTAATACAAATGTATGTAACTCTCATGGTGCCTCGACCACAACCTTACAATGGTACTTTACATAAAAGTACAGTCAATAACTGTTTTAGAAATTAAAATATTTGAAAAATACTCAAGGAAACCTTCGTACATGGGAGGCCATGTGTCTAGGTTATGATAGATATTATATGTCCATAGAATTATCCTTGGTTGACCCAATAGTCCCCAAAGAAAAATAAGAAGATTACTATCATCTTCTTTCCAATGGTGAGTCTTTTCTTGACATATATTTATCTCCATTTTCTCCAATTGAGAATTATATTTCAAACAAACTCCAAGATCATATAGGTAGTGCTCGTAGATATACTCAGCAGGTGGATGTACACAACCCTGTCTTATGATAACACGAGGTTTTACGTCATTAGACATCTTGTATGATAGTGGCAAAACACACTTCCAAAGTTGGGTTCACCTCACCCTATTCAGTTCACCAAAATTAGATATCAAATGACGTATACAATACGACACACTTATCTAAAGTTCTCAATAAAATTATTTCCATACTATTTAGAGAGAACCTGAACAGTTAAAAACCACCGTTCTATTCTCCTGTTACCCTCGTTCGACCCAACTACACTCTTATTACCTGAAAGGAATTGTGAAGCAAAAAGGGTGAGCACAACTAGCCCAGTAAAGAATATCATGACTAAAGATAATTTACATCATCAATAGCCTTCATCAGTAATAAATCAGAGATTTAGAACATATGGTATTTGATAAAACTTTTCAACCATAGTTGCAGCGGAACGAGAAATCCACTAGAAGAGACAAATAGACTATCAGGTCTATTATGTTATCCATGTTAAAAGTCCACCAATAATGTTTTATCCCTATAATATCAATCAACAATTCCTGTCCACAATTATATGAATAACTCATAATCATAATTGTGATTCTAAATTCCTCTTCGTACCTAGGACGAAGATAATTTTCATCGCCTATCTTCACCTGAAACATCAAAAATCATGGTTATACCAAATCACAATTCCTACTCATAATCATACTAATAAATTCATCTTTACACTACGGCCAAAGATATTCATTAACAATTCATCTTTGCACTACAGGCCAAAGATATACAACTGTATTTTAGAAGAGTCAAGTAGAGCATGATACCTACTATTTTTTACAAATTAAAAGTGTATAATCAATATTTTATCGCTGAGATTCAGCTTAATTAATAATCCACATCATCGAATCATCCCTGCACTATGGCCAAGGATACTTGTGTAATCATCAATGGTAATGATTATACCGAATAATCTCTGGTTATAATCATACCAATAACTGTCCATCAATGCACTACGGGCCAATGAGGACTTTTACCACATCATCTATAACATTACGGGTCATGATTATACCGAATGATCATTAGTCATAATCATACCAATAAATAGTTCATCTATGCACATAAGCCAAAGATACACATCAATCAATAGTTCACCTTTGCACGTAAGCCAAAGATATACAACTGTAAAACCAATAATCAATAGTCCATCTTTGTACGTAAGCCAAAGATATACAACTGTAAAACCAATAATCAACAGTCCATCTTTGCACGTAAGCCAAAGATACTCATCAATCAATAGTTCATCTTTGCACGTAAGCCAAAGATATACAACTGTAAAACCAATAATCAACAGTCCATCTTTGCACGTAAGCCAAAGATATACAACTGTTTAATAATCAATAATCAGCATCCGTTTTGCACGTAAGCGAAAAATGACTTTCATCATAATATAAGCATGAGGATGATGACAATGATATATACATTAATCAAACGAAATCAAGGATAAATATTAAAGACTTTAAATTTATCCAAAGTTTAAAAATATCCAAATTATCAACATGATACTGCTTTGTGGTGTAAAATTCAAGAATAATATTCATGTACCAAAAATAATTTAGATAGAAAAGAAATATATTTTTCGGGTAAATAGTACCCCACAATAGTACCCTATGAATAGTACTTCAGGAATAGTACCTCGTAAATAGTACCCCAGCATAAAAAGTACCCCAAATACCCGAGTAAATAATATTCGGGTGACTAATAATTTGGGTGAATAGTAACCTGCGAATAATAACTCGTGAATAGTACTCCGACACGAAAAGTGCCCCGAATACCCGAGTGAATAATACAAGAGTGAATAGTAACTGGGTGAATAGTAACCCGTGAATAGTAACTCGTAAAAAAAATACCAAAGAAAATGATATTTCATAACGAGTATAAAAGAAATGATATCTCATACGAGTATAATAGAATATACGAAACTGCAAAGGGATTTTTGCCCGCCATGCGGTAATCCACGTAGACAGATCATTTCCACAATATAATAAGGAATGAATACAAAGGATCATTTACCATGCATGCGGTAATCCACATAGACAGGTTATTCCAACAAAATAATAAAGAATGGAATAACAGAAGAATTCACCATGCATGCGATATACCGCATGCATAAAGTTATTCCCAATGTAATAATAAAGAATGGAACCAGTCATGCTTAATCCTTGCAGATGTGATATTCCAACAAAATAATAAAGAATGGAACCAGGTCATGCGTAATCCACACCAACAGGATATTCGAACAGAATAATAAATAATGGAATAACAACAGAATTCACCAGGCATGCGATAGACCGCACAGACAGGTTATTCCAACAGAATAATAAAGAATAGAATATAGAAGAATTTCACCAGGCATGCGGTACTTCGTATAGACAAGTTATTCCAACATAATAATAAAGAATGAAATAACAATAGCTCTCTTCATGAATACGAAAAGAATAATACCCCTTACTATAATAATAACCCCAAAATAGGTATACATCACCCATTTTGAGTCATCAATAACATGGTATGTAAAACAACTACAACTTTATTAATACAACATAAAAAAATCGAGTTTAAATACAAATATTGTCATCTAGACAATATTCACACCCAAATAAGTCCTCATTACAATTATTGGTACATTATTTTACAAAAATGGTGAGGACTACTAAAACAACTCTCTAGAACCATCATTCCACACCCCGACTAGAACTCGCTACATTCTCGCCTCCCGAAGAAAAAAATGGAACAAAAGGAAAAGGGTGAGCTCAACTAGCCCAAAGAAAGAATATTATGACTAAGATAATATAGAACAAATTATCGTTAGTCTTCAATAGGAAAAATATGATAAAATACAATAGACAACAAGTTTCGATCAATATTCAAGTAATGAAATAATAATTCATAGATGAGTTACGTAGAGAATGAAATCTACTATAATCTATGAATTTAAAAGTCCATCATCATTATTTTATCCTCAGTAACATCAATCAATATATCATCTTAAATCAAATATTCATCTTTGCACTACAAAAGCCAAAGATATTCATCACCAATCATGTTCATCTCAACACTGCTCATCTTTGCACTACGGCCAAAGATATTCATCAGAAAATCATTAATCTTTACACTACAGCCAAAGATATTCAAGAATATCATCATTTAGACCGAGAGATGATGAAAATATTTTAAAGAAAAACGAATCCAAAGGAAACAAAAGAACAAATATTAAGGATTCGTACTTTTAAACAATCCGAAGTTCAAAACTACTTCATAAATAATCATAGTGAAGTAAACTTCAAGAATGATCAAAACATGGATACAATAAAAGCTAGTATCCATAATCGATACTTTAGCAAAAAAAATAAAATTTTAATTTTTCTATGAATAAAGTCGATTCGTGAATAGTGCCATATACATGAATAGTGCCATATATGTGAATAGTAACCCCGACACTAAAAGACAATAATTTCACAAGAAAAATCTTACCAATAATCCGGCATAATGATATTAGAAGAAATAATATCATTTTTTTAAAAAAAATAACATCCCTTACCTCGAAAAGAATAAGATTATTTCGGCCGAATATCGATATAACGTCAAGGAATTTGCACCGATATAAGCAACACTCAAAGTATCAAAATACTCACAAGAATACGCCGATAATATAGAGAGAGAAAACTTCAGCTTTAAGTGTGTGATTTTCAATTCTAACCTAAGACCCTATTTATAGAAAAAAATGCTTAGAACACCAAAGCGTAAAATTTAATAAAATATTATATATATTATTTTTCTAAAACTCCCTACGCACACTAATTGAATCCAAACATCAACCATCCACTCAACAAAAAGTGAAAAACATGTTTTTCTTTAAAAAAAACAATAAAACTTCAAAAATCAATTATTCTCGAACTTCAAAACTTCAATAATTCATAATAAATAGCCCTTTTATCGTAAAAATTTGAAACTTATGTCCTTTCCATAGGAAATTCCATTCTCTACAACTTTGTACGTATGAAAGTTTTTCCAAATTCCAAATAAAATTGACCAAATCCACAAACCAAGCGATTTTACAAAAGCTATAATCAAATTTTAGTCAAGAAATGGGGTCCATAGACATGAAAAACATGTTTTAAATATTTTTAGTAACAAAAATATTCTTCCTCCTCATTTATTCATATATCCCACATTCATTGTAAAATATCACCATTATTATATTATTAAAATATAATAATATATTTAAATGAATTATTTTATCGAAAAGATAAAATATCAATTTTTCAACAATTGTCACTTTAAAATTTTCTCCATCTATATCCACATAAAATGAATATTTTCCTTATCATATAAATCAATAATTAATTATTCACAAATAATATTACGTAATCACAATATCGACAACCGTGCTGCTCCTGAAAGAGGGGCTTTCCAATAAGGATTTCTCCTTATCGGCGCCGCCAATTAGGTGACCAAACCTCTCCTTAGATGTAACTTTCTAGACATTACCAATAATGTTATCTAATAATATTATTCAAATAATATGAATTATTGATCCGATAATGAAAATACTATGTAATGACAATTATCAAATAACAATAATATAAAATATCAACGTAGCAATTATCAATCAATAAAATAAAATATTAAATAAGAATTACTCGTAATAATTATCGAGTAATGCCTTCACGTAAGAATCAATAATTGGTGTAATACCGCAGCTACCGTGTTTTTAACCACCGGTATTCCAACAAGATAATCTGTAAATAACTACGCCGTTATTTATAAACAACTTATATTTGTCGCTTTTCTTCATCCAATCGCTTTCAGTTATGGGGCCACATAAGGTCACTACTGTCGCATTTAATATTCCCCGACAAGAAGAATATTCCACGACCAAACAAATATTCTTCGATAAAAATGAATATTTTATAACCACTTGCTTATTTAAAATATTTGCATTTTTTACCCATAACTAACCACATTAATCAAATCAACCCTTACTATTTCAAAATAATAAATAGAGGAAATTTAATTTCATTTATAATAAGTTGGGGTCTTACAACCTCCCTCCTTATGAAATTTCATCCTCAAAATTGACGACGACGATACTGTGTGTTTCAAAAGGTGAGGATACCTCGCTTTCATTTCCGCTTTCAACTCCCAAGTCATTTCCTCATAAAGATGGTTCCTCCACAAAACTTTACCTTGTGGTATGACCTTTGTAGACGTAAGACATGCTCCTTCCTATCCAAGATCTTGACAGTACCTCTTCGTGACGTTAAGTCTTCTGGCTATCTCGTCCGGCTTCTAACTCAATAACGTGGTTCGGGTCTTTTACATATTTACGTAGAGCACGATATATGAAAACATTATGAACACGAGACATACTTGAGGTAACGCGAGTCTATAGGCTACATTTCCTACTCGATCATCAAGAATCAAATGGACCAATAAATCATGGATTGAGCTTTCCTCTCTCCCCAAATCTTGTAACTCCCTTCCATGGAGCAACACGCAACAATACACGATCCCCAATACTAAATTCCACGTCCTTTCGATGAAGATCCGCATAACTCTTTTGTCGATCCTGTGCCGTTTGTATACATTGTCGAATCATTTGGATCTTTTCTATAGTAATACGTACCAACTCTGGTCCCAACAATGTTGCTTCACCCACCTCATCCCAACATACTGGAGAGCGACACTTTCTTCCATACAATGCTTCGAATGGAGCTACCCTTATACTTTCCTGATAACTGTTGTTATAGAAGAATTCCACCAATGGTAAATACTTATCCTAACTCCCTTTGAAGTCTAGGACACAAAGTCTTAATAGAACTTCAAGAGTTTGAATAGTCCTCTTTGATTGTCCGTTGATTTGAGGATGGTATGCCAAACTGAATCGTAAATCCATGCCCATAGCTTTTTGCAAACTAACCCAAAATCGTGAAGTGAATCTTGGGTCACGATCCGAAACTATGGATACTGGAATGCCATGCAATCTCACAATCTCATTTACATACATATGAGCAAGACGTTCAAGGGAATAAGTCTCCCGTGTCGGCAAGAAATGAGAAGACTTAGTTAATCTATCCATAATAACCCAAATAACATTTATACCTTGAGAAACCATGGGAAGACCCATAACAAAATCCATGGTAATGTGTTCCCACTTCCATTTCAAAATCTCAAGTGGTTGCAATGGGCCTTTAGGCACTTGATGCTCCGCCTTTACACGTTGACAAATTAGACACCTCGAGATAAACCTTGCAATCTCTCTCTTCATATTGTTCCACCAAAATGTATGTCAAAGATCACGATACATTTTGGTACTTCCAGATGGATTGCAAATGGTATATTATGTGCCTCCATCATGATCTTGTACTTCAAATCGTAGTCGTTAGAACACAAAGTCCGGAGTGGACTCAAGTATTCCTTCTTCATCGATTCTCGCTTCAGACTAATAGCACCTTCTTGTACTTTCTTCTTCATACGCATCAACGGTCCGGTTTGACATCATCAGTGCTCGAGCAACTTTAACTTTATCGATTAAAGTTGGTTCTATGCATATACTTGACATCATCGCACTCGCTCCTCGTGATATGATCTTCTACTCAACGCGCTCACCTACCACGCTTGCTTTTCCGTGATGGTATTGCATAGTGTGGTCATAATCTTTTAACAACTCGAGCCAACGTCATTGCCACATGTTGAGTTCCTTTTAGGTGAAGAAATATTTGAGGCTTTTATGGTCTGAATATATCTCCACTTTCTCTCCATATAAATAGTTCCTCCAGATTTTTAGTGCGAAAACGACTACTTCCAACTCTAGATCATGAGTAGGATAATTCCTCTCATATTCTTTAAGTTACCGCGAGACATAGGCTATGACTTTCCCACGTTGCATGAGAACACATCCTAACCCTTTGCCTGAAGCATCATTGTAGATAACAAATCCATCCGAACCAGATGGTATTATCAGAACAGGTGCCAAAATGAGTCTCCTCTTAAGCTCTTGGAAACTCTTTTCGCATTCCTCGCTCCATACAAATTTTGTATCTTTCCGAGTCACCGAGTTAATCTGAGTAGCGATTCGAGAAAATCCTTCCACAAATCTTCGATAATAACCAAATAAGCCCGTAAAGCTACACACTTCTACACCACATTTTTCGCTTTGCTCCCAACTTTGTATTGCTTCAATCTTCACCGTCGACAGATACTCCATGTTTTGACACCACGCGCCCAAGGAATGCTACTTCCTCAAGCCGTAACTCACATTTCTTCAACTTGGCATATAGCTTGTTTTCACGGCCTTTTTGAGTACCAAATTTCAAATGGTGCTCATGATCTTCACGGCTTTTGGAATATATGAGGATGTCATCAATAAAGACAACAACGAATCGATCCAAATAATCCTTGAATACTCGGTTCATCATATCCATGAAAAGCCACAGGAGCATTAGTCAATCCAAAAGACATGACTAAGAATTCATAATGCCCGCATCGAGTTCTCAAGGCGCTTTTGAATATCCTCAATTCTAATCTTCACCGATGATATCCGTAATCGAAGATCGATCTTTGAAAAGAATTGTGCTCCTTGCAATCGGTCAAACAGTCATCAATACGAGGTAATGGATACCTATTCTTGATAGTGACATGGTTCAATTCCTCGAGAGTCAATACAAAGTCGCATACTCCCGCTTTTTCTTCTTTACAAATAAAACAGAGCACCCCAAGAAGATGTACTAGATCGAATGAAACCGATGTCCAACAATTCCTCAGAAGTTGGACTTTTAACTCTCCGAAGTTCAATAGAGCCATTCGATATGGGGTTTTAGAAATGGGCTTTGTACAGTGTTCAAGATCAATAAAGAATTCAACTTCACGCTCGGGGTAGACCGAAGTTTCTTCAGAAATACGTTAGAAATTTACTAACAACAAAAATATTATTCAAATCCGACGTGTCTTTATTCAAATCCATAACATGGGCTAAGAAAGCTTGACATCCATTTTTCAATAAACGAATAGCTTTATGACTTGATATGACAAAGATTGATTTTAATGGTTTAGTTGCTTGAATTGCATAACAAAGTTGGTTAGAATATGAAAACTAACAACCTTACTAAAAAATCAATCAATTTTGGCATAATGAGTAGTTAACCAATCAATCCCTAAAATCACATCAAAAGCAAGTATCTTTAAAGAGATAAGGTCAACAGTAATGTGATGGTGCCAACTTGGATCAAACAAGATTTATAAATAAAGGGATGTGATGAAAGTTTCTCCTAATAGAGTCTCCACAGATAAATCAAAGTCTAATTTCTCCTGAGTCAAGTTTAAACGTTGAGCACAAGAAGGAGAGATAAATGAATGGGTAGCACCCCAGATTCTAGTAAGGTATAAACTTCGCAAGAATTTATGATTAGCTTACCCGTGATCACCTAGTTTGGGTTCCTCACATTTTGACCACCACGACAAAACGCCTTCCAGTGAACCGCTGACTTTGACTTTTTCGGGATGCCTTTCGAGTCACCATCCCCACCGGACTTGGTTTTGCTACCATACAATCTCGAGTGATATGTCCTTCTTTCCATAATTATAACATACCTTGAACTGCTGTGGCGCTTAATGATATGTCCCTCTTTTTCACATTTATAAGATACGACCGGTGGTCGCTTCTCCTCCTTAGAACCAGCTTGTTGTTGCTTGTGCGACGCCGCCTTCACATGGTCATTGTTGAATCTCCTCTTTTAAAATCTCCTCTCGACTCGCTTCTTCTATTCTCATGGCCATGATTACCACCAGAGTGGTTACCGCTTTTGTCCGTATTTTTCTTTCTCCGCTGGTTATCGTTGTTCTAATGATCGCCGTCACCAGTATGATCCTCGGTTGTGGTCCCTCATTGAACGTACTCGTTATCTCGCCTAATAATTGAGCCCCGTTGACAACATCCTAATAGAGAGAAAATTTATGAGAAATGAGATATCGACGTATGTCGGGTTTCAAACCTCTCGTAAACATCCGCATCATACGCTCCTCATTCTCCACCAAATGAGGTGCAAACCGATAACTCGCAAACTTTCGCCAGCGTATCGGACACCATCATGTTATTTTGTTCCAATCTAATAAACTTCACTTCCTTCATATGACGAATACTTTCGTGAAAGTACTTGTCATTGAATGCTTCAAAAACGCTCTCCCAAGACATGCCGAAAAGCGGTACGGATGGGTACGCTTCTTGATTCCCACCAAGAATCCGCCTCATTACTTAACATAAAAGTGGCGAATGGAACCTTTTGTTCTCCCGCATCATCCCAAGACATCGAATATCTTGGTGATTTGTTTGACCCACGCTTCGCTTTTTAATCGGATCCGCTTTCCCTGCACTCGTGGTCCCAACTTTTGAACTGCTTTGGTCGTGACAAACCGTAAGGCGTTATTATCATTTCCACCGTATATTTTGTGCACGAGTCTCCCTCGTTTGATTTTGCATGAATCGCAAAAAGCTTCTAAACATCTCGCTGCTCATCATCTCGCTCAAGTGGTGTTGTTCACAGAGGAACATTGCCACTGTCATGTTGCACGCTCTCCTCACAGGTGAGTAAAGGTGTCTCCACTGGCCTCATTTACTCCACTGGTTAACATTTTCAGTCGACATTCTCAAATACTGCCATAAAACAAGGGTTAATTAAAGAAATCAACATATCACATAATATCCCTATATACTGACCAACCAACAAATAAGCTTAGGTAAGACACACTAGCGAAGGTTTTACTCGTCTCTCCCCTCCTAGTTCTATTCCCCGATCTCCGCCAGAGATCATATCCCTAAGCTCTGATACCAACTGTGACGCCCCCAAAATAGGTATACATCACCCATTTTGAGTCGTCAATAACATGGTACAGAAACAACTACAACTTTATTAATACAACATAAAAACTGTGAGTTTAAATACAAATATTGCCATCTAGACAATATTCACACCCAAATAAGTCCTCATTACAATTATTGGTACATTATTTTACAAAAATGGTGAGGACTACTAAAACAACTCTCTAGAACCATCATTCCACACCCCACTAGAACTCTCGCTACATTCTCGCCTCCCCGAGAAGAAAAATGGAACAAAAAGGAAAAGGGTGAGCTCAACTAGCCCAGTAAAGAATATTATGACTAAGATAATATAGAACAAATTATTGTTAGTCTTTATAGGGAAAAATCTGATAAAATACAATAGACAACAAATTTCAGATCAATATTCGCAGTGGAAATAATAATTCATAGATGAGTTACGTAGAGAATGAAATCTACTATAATCTATGAATTTAAAAGTCCATCATCATTATTTTATCCTCAGTAACATCAATCAATATTCATCTTGAATCAAATATTCATCTTTGCACTACACGTGCCAAAGATATTCATCACTGGTCATGTTCATCTCAACACTGCATCTTTGCACTAAGGGCCAAAGATATTCATCGAAAAATCATTAATCTTTGCACTACACAGCCAAAAGATATTCAAAGAATATCATCATTTAGGACCGAAGATGATGAAAATATTTTAAAGAAAACGAATCAAAGTGAAACAAAAAGAACAAATATTAAGGATTCGTACTTTAAACAATCCGAGTTCAAAAATACTTCATAAATAATCATAGTGAAGTAAAATTCAAGAATGATCAAAACATGGATACAATCAAAGCTAGTATCCATAATCGATATTTTAGACAAAAAAAAAAAATTTAATTTTTCTAATGTCGTAATAATAAGTCAGATATACGTGAATAAAGTACGTATACATGAATAGTAACCCCCAACACTAAAAGACAAGAATTTCACAAGAAAAAATTTACCAATAATCCGACATAATGCTATTATAAGAAATAATATCATTTTTTTAAAAAAAATAACATCCCTTACATCGAAAAAGAATAAGATTTCTACCGAATATCGATATAACGTCAAGGAACTTGCACAAGATAAAACAACACTCAAAGTATCAAAATACTCACAAGAATACGCCGATAATATAGAGAGAAAAACTTCAGCTTCTGTGTGATTTTCAATTCTAACCTAAGCACCCTATTTATAGAAAATACTTAGAACACCAAAGCGTAAAATTTAATATAATATTAATATTATTTTTTAAATTTCCCCACGCACACTAATTGAGTCCAAACATCAACATCACATCAGGATCCACTTATTAAAAGTGAAAAAAAAATGTTTTTCTTAAATAAAAAATAATTAAAACTTCAAAAATCAATTATTCTTGAACTTCTAACTTCAATAATTCATAATAAATAGCCCTTTTATCTGAAAAATTCGAATCTTATATTCTTCCCATAGGAAATTCCATTTTCTACAACTTTGTAGAAGAAAGTTTTTCTAAATTCCAAATGTAAATTGATCAAATCCACAAACAGGCAATTTTACGTGCTATAATCAAATTTCACCAAGAAATGGGGTCCACAAACATGAAAAACATGTTTTAAATATTTTTAGTAACAAAAATACTCTTCCTCCTCATTTATTCATATATCACACATTCATTGTAAAAATATCACCATTATTATATTATTAAAATATAATAATATATTTAAATGAATTATTTTATCGAAAAGATAAAATATCAATTTTTCAACAATTGTCACTTTAAAAATTTTCTCCATCTATATCCACATAAAATGAATATTTTCTTATCATATAAATCAATAATTAATTATTCACAAATAATATTACGTAATCACAATATCGATAACCGTGCCGCTCCTCAGAAAGAGGGGGGCTTTCCAATAAGGATTTCTCCTTATCGGCGCCAAGAATTAGGTGACCAAACCTCTCCTTAGATGTAACTTTCTAGACATTGCCAATAATGTTATCTAAATATTATTCAAATAATATGAATTATTGATCCGATAATGAAAATAATGTGTAGTGACAATTATTGAAACAACAATAATATAAAATATCAACGTAGCAATTATCAATCAATAAAATAAAATATTGAACAATAATTACCGTAATAATTATCGAGTAATGCCTTCTTACGTAAGAATCAATAATTTGTGTAATACCGCAATGCTATCGTGTTTTTAACCCCCAGTATTCCAACAAGATAATCTGTAATAACTACGCTGCTATTTATAAACAACTTATATTTGTCATTTTCTTCATCCAATCGCTTTCACATGGGGCCCACACAAGGTCATACTGTCATCATCTACTAATATTCCCCGACAAAGAAGAATATTCTACCACTTACCAAACAAATATTCTTCGATAAAAAATGAATATTTTATAACCACTTGCTTATTTGAAATATTTAGATTTTACCCATAACTAACCACATTAATCAAATTAACCCTTACTATTTCAAAATAATAAATAGAGGAAGTTTAATTTTATTTATAATAAGTTGGGGTCTTACAAATATTATAATTCACAATATTTAACAACCGTGTCGTTCCCCTGTGAAAGAGGGGCTTTCGATAAGGATTTCTCCTTAATGGCGCCGCAATTAGGTGACCAAATCTCTCCTCGATGTAACTTTTAGACATTGTCAATATTGCAAATAATAATATGAATAACTTTTTTCGTCTCAATTATTGATTTAATAATATAACATATTATGCGAGATGATATTTGTGACAATAATTGAATCAATAATATGAGAGATATGATGCAAAGAATTACTATAGCAATAATTGAGTATAATCGAGTGACTTCTTACGTAAGCATCAATAATCAATACCGTAAAGCTACTATGCAACCACGCCGTAATACTATACTTTTACTACGGTGGTATTTTAACAGTTTAACGGTAAAACTTTCATTTCATTTTTTATAAAAAGATATTTCGTCATTTTCTAACTACGACAATACTTCCGTTGTGGGGTCCACTAATGATTATGCCCCGTGACGCCCCCCAAATTAGGTATATACGCCACCCATCTTGGGTCGCCACTTACATGGTACATAAATTCAAATACAACTTACTAATATAAGCGTGCGTATACAATACGACATAAAGCGTGAGTTTGAATACAAATATTATCTACTAGATATTATACAAACTCAAAAGGAGTCCTCATTACAACTATTATCACACTATTTCGCGTAATAGTGAGGACTACTAATGCTATCCTCCGGACCATTACTCCGCTTCCCAGACTTGTCCCAAATATATGTTCTCATTTCACGAAGAGAACGGTGAAAGAAAGGGTGAGCTCAACTAGCCCAAAGAAGAAATATTATGACTAAGATAATGCGAATAAATTATCATTAGCCTTCAACAAAGTGTTAAACCGATAAAATACAATAGACAACCAGTTTTAATCTGCGTGAAATATGCAATCCATTAAAAGAGTCAAGTAGAGAATAAAGTCTACTATCTTTTAGGTTTTAAAAGGTTTTCATCAATTTTTATCAATTGAGACTCGAATTTAATAAATAAACCACCACATCTAATCATCCCTGCATACCACGCCAAGGATTTTCATCAAATTATCAATGGTCATGACTATACCGAATCACACCCCGGTCATAATCATACCAAAAACTATCCATCATCGCATTACAAAATACCGAGGACTTTTGTCACATCATTTATATCAAGTCATGATTATACCGAATGATCCTCGGTCATAATCATACTAAGTTTATCTACGCACGTAAGCCAAAGATAACATAATATAACATGAGGATGATGAAAATGACATAGTAATTCAATAAAACAAGTTCAAGAATTATTTAATCCATGAATTATTAACGTCCAAATTGTCAACATGATCTTTGTTTACGTAGAGTAAAATTCAAGAATGATCGTAAGAATATTTCCATGAAAAGATATCGGATAAAACGCAAATATCAAGGATATTCTACTAATTTCATGGAGTATAGAAGTCAAAGTTTTAACCAACTGGGGTATAATAAAGAATGGAATAACAAAAGAAATCACCATGCATGCGATACTTAGATGTATGTGTTATTCCAATGTAATAATAATAACGGAACCAAAGTCGGTGAAATTCACACCAAGCGGGATGTTCCAATGTAATAATAAAGATGGAACCCGGATCATCCTGTAAAACACATGATAGGATATTCCAACAGAATGATAAAGATTTTAACCAGGTCCTGTAAAACACACATGTGATGTGATGTTCCAACAGAATAATAAAATCTAAACCAGTCCTGTAAAACACACGAATGATGGATGTTCCAATGTAATAATAGAAGAATGTCACCAAGTATAGGGTAAATCAGTATACAAAAGTTATTCCAATGTAATAATAAGCAATGGAATAACATAAGGATTTCACCAAGTATAGGGTATGCTGCATATCAAAGTTTATGTATAGGGTATGCCACTTTTACAAAAGTTATTCCAATGAATGATAATGAATGGAATAATGTAAGTTCTCTTCAAGAAGAAAGAATAACACCCTTACCGTAGTAAAGAACCTAATATAGAAGTAGTGAAGTAGCGAATACTCTTCTTCTTTCTATAATTTTCTCTCTATAGCTTCTTTCTATAATTTCTCTCTCTAGAGTTTCAATGAATTCGTAAGAAAATAATGAAGGAATGAGCTTCTATTTATAGGAAAATGGAATGAATAGTAACTAATCCATGAACGGTCCAGATTGATTTACTTTAATCTGACGGTCCATATTTAAAGAAAAATCTTTTAAATAAAATATAATATATTCTATTTATATAAAAACATTTTACTATGCAAACACTATGCAATACTATGCAAAACACTATGCAAAACACTATGCAACACTATGCATAATAAAATATAATATATTCTATTTATAGAATAACTTTAATAAAGTATTCTATTTTATATAAAGATGTTTCGCTTTTATTACGTTAATAATACGAATAAAACAAAACGTCATTATCGCTTATAATAATTCATATTATTAATCGACAATAATGGAATCAAACCGAGTGACTTCTCACATAAGCATCAATAATCAATACAGGTGTCTTTACTATGCAACCACACGACATTCTTATTTTTTTACTACCGAGTAGTTCAACAAGAACTACTTGTGAAAACTTCCGCCGTTATTTCAATAAAATATTTTTGTCGCTTTCTCAATCCGACAATAATTACATTATAGGGTCCACCAATGATTGAGTAGTTGTATGCGAATATTCCCTGCTAAACCGAATATTCCCCGACCAATCGAATATAATATAACCACTTGCATACTTTGCAAAATTTATAAATACTACCCACATCTATAATATTATCTCAAATTCACACCATAATATTAAAAATTATTTAGACAAAATTTAAATCTTTATTGATAAAATCTGGGGTCTCACAATGCCATCGTACGAATATTCCCTATTAAAACGAATATTCCTCGAACAATCGAATATTCCTCGACACAACGAATATTTTATAACAACTTGCATACTTTGCAAAATTTTCAAATATCACCCTTAACTTTAACCTTTATCAATTTAACCATATACTAAATAGAATAATTATAAGAAAATTGAATACTTTAATTTCATAAAATTCGTGGTCTCATAGCCGACAATTTAGTCTGGGCTTACTAAACACGTACTTGAGAGTATCCACGCGAGATATGAGATGGGTTGTGTGACCATGGAGGTAATGATGTAACCTCATGGAAGCTCATGCTAAAGCATAAAAAGTCTTCTCAATCAGAGTGTACTTGTGTTCATTCATTGTTGAATCTTTTGGTTTGAGGTAATAGATAGCTCGTTCTTGGCCTCTATCGCCTTTTTTTTTCTCAAAGATATACCCCATGGCATTGTCATTAATGGACAGGTACATGAATAGGGGAACATCATCCCTGGGTGGTACCAAAATAGGAGCGTTAACCAGCTGCTCTTTGATTGTAAGGAAGACTTTCTGACACTCATCGTTCCATTTCATGGAGGAGTTCCTCCTTAACAGTTTGAAGATGGCCTCACAGGTTGCTGTTAGTTGAGAAATAAATCTGCTAATGGAGTTGATTCTTCCCAAAAATCCCCGTATTTCTTTCTCTGTCTAAGGAATGGGCATTTCCTTGATGGCCTAGATTTTGGTGGGATCCAACTCAATCCCTTTGTGGCTGACTAGAAAACCTAGCAACTTGCCTGATTTGACACCAAAGGCGCACTTAGCCAGATTCAACTTCAAGTTGTACTTACGCAACTTGTTGAAGAGCTTTTTGAGATGGTCTAAATGGTCTTCTTCTCTTTGGGACATGACAATGATGTCATCCACATAGATCTCTATCTCTTTATGCATTAAATCGTGGAAGAGAGCCATCATAGCTCGCTGGTAGGTTTCCCCGGTATTGATGAGGCCGAATGACAACCGTCTATAGCAGAATGTTCTCCAAGGCGTGATGAAAGCAGTTTTCTCACGATCTTCCTCAGCGACCATAATTTAATGATACCCCATGAAGCAATCAACAAAGGAGTACATGCTATATTGAGCACTATTGTTAATAAGAATGTGGATAAAAGGCACGTGAAAGTTATTTTAAGGCAAGCATTGTTCAGATCCCGGTAATCCACGAAAACTCGCACCTTTCCTCTTGGTTTAGGCACGAGAACAATGTTGGATATCCACTCCGGATATGTAGACACCACGATAATGCCAGCTAGAAATTATTTCACAATTTCTTCTTTCACCTTTAAACTCCATTCAGGCTTCAATCGCCTGAGCTTCTGCCTGACTGGCTTAAATCCCTCCTTAATGGGAAGGTGATGAAGGACAATGTCAGTGGACAAACCCACCATGTCTTCGTGAGACCATACAAACACATCCTGGAATTGCGTTAATAGGGCAACCATGTCATTCCGTTAATTTGGGGTGAGGTCTGAACCAATCTGGATTAGTTTAGGGCTTTCTATGGTTCCAAGATTGAAGGAAGTGGTTTGATCAAGCTTGGGTTTAGGTTTGTCTGCGACCCATTCCTTAATCTCCTGTGGTGTCCCAATGTCCTCTTGGATTTCCATCAAGTCTAAGTCCAACTTTACATCAAAGTTACAGTCCTTGTGGATTAAAGGCACCTCATCAGCAAGTACAGGCACATCTAAATCCAGAGTCCTAAAACAAAATATGCTTTCACTTAATATATGAAACTGTTTAATCATACAAAAGTGTTAGCATGTACTGATAAAATAACTGCTAATACTGTATAGAAAAGTAAGAAATTAAAGTTATCTACAGGGCAGAGGAATTTCTACCCGTTTTACCCTCGTCAACCAATGCATGGAGTGTTGCTCCAATTGTCGAGGGTAAAGTCCTGATGGACTGCAGTGATAGAGGGGCTGTCATTGTCCTCCTTTACCCGAATGATAACCATAACATCTAAGAAATCATCGTCTGGGGCGTATCTATTTGTATGTTCATCATGGACAATGATGTGTATGCCTGACATCCTCAAGGCGATGTCATGTTTACGTTTTCGCTCCCTTTCTTCCACTTCGGGATCATGAATCAGGACCTCTTTTGCTTTGAATGGTACTGGTTTGGGAAACACCATAGCCATAACATGGGCTGGCACATTTACTGAGACCGATGTCATTTCATGAGGTGCGGTGGAGAAAAATCGCCATTGCTGAAGCTTGAGGAACCTGCTTGTGCTTATGAGGATTCCTATGACTGGAATTGGCAAAATAGCCTAGTCCGAATGTCCCAGTTTGACTAGACACTTGAATAGGGTGCTTAATACCCTGCTAATTTTTACCAAGCCCTTGTCCATGCTGATAACCCAATGACATCATTTCTTGAGTGGTATACATAACCTCAAGCGAGAAATCTTGGATGCGGAAGTGGTGCTCCAATAGGATGGTATTGCGTGTTACTCACTTCCAAAGTATGAAAACTAGCCGGCTCTACTTCTGAATTGAAGCTGATGATTGGTAGATCTCCTTGTTTAGGACATTTCGGCTCAGCGTTGACAATGACAAGGCTATTGTTGAAAATGTATTTATGTTGTTGATGTAGTGTAGAAGGGACGGCTCCAGCCATGTGGATCCATGGTCTCCCCAATAGCAGGTTGTATCCTGAATCTATCTTGAGGACATGGAAGGATACATTGAATGTATTTGGACCAATCTCAATTGGCAGCTCAATCTCTCCGACAGAATTTTGTCGAGATCAATCAAAAGCTTTGATAACCGTATAGCTACTTTGGATCCATTTGAGATTGATGTTCATCCTCACCAAGGTGGTATAAGGACAGATATTCAGAGACGAACCTCCATCTATCAAAACTCCAACTAACATATATCCAGAGGAAAAAACTGCGATGTGCAATGGTTTGTAATGACCGGTCCCTTCGGGAGGTATGTCGTCATCAGTGAAGGATATCACATTGTTGTTGAAAATGTGATCAACCATATGTTGAAATTTTTCCGCATCACTTGGTTTCGGCAAGTGGGCTTCTTCCAAAACATTAATAAGATCTTCCTGTGATCTTCGGAAGAGACAACCAAGTCCAGTATTGATATCTGATGTGGAGCTTCTCTTAAGCTTAGAACCACCTTGGCTTTATTATGACCCATAGTGCGGAGGAATTTCTCAATTTTCTCCATAGGAATCTTCCCCTTTGCTATGAAGGTGGGCTTCATAACCCGATGAGGAAGATATAGTGGATTTTCCTTCGACACTGTAGCAGTAGTATAAGACATGGATCCTTCGGCTTCCCCATAATTCCATGGGACTTTGTGTAAGCTGACAATGAGATATTGTGGTCTGAAAGGTAAAGAAATTGGCTCTAGTGCAGCCACTTTCAAAGGATTGTCAACTCCTTTGAGTTGAATTGCTTGGATGGGAAATGGTTTGACAGTCCTATCATCTTCAGCGGATATAACTGCTACTGATCCCTTCCATTTGGTAGGACATGTATTCCCACTCTCGAGTAGCACAATGTCATCGTCTGCCAGCTGCAGGACACCACTGTCAATTAAATTCTGAATAAGGTGGCGGAGTGCCCAGCATTCTTCTGTGTTGTGACCGCGGGAATGTGAATGATATTGACAAACTCCATCAGAGTTGAACCGTCTGGGAAGGGGATTGATTGGAGGTAGAAGGGAGGTAATTCTTCCTTCGTTGATTAGTATCTGGAATATCTCCTCCATAGGTTGGCCCAAGTATATAAATTCCCTTTGATTGGCAAAATCCCGACGGGGTTTAGCATTTGCTCTCTTTGCAACCTTACTCTCCATAGCTTCGCTCTCTGAAGGTGATGGTGGAGCATTCATAACAAAAGGAAGGAGATAGGCATGCTCCTGGCTGACTAACTGGCGTGTCAATAGATGCTGATGAGTCACCAGTTCTGCCAATTGTTCAATTTTCTTGCAAAGAGCTTTTATCTTACGTTCCATAGCAAATTAGAACTTCGCGTAATCCCATCTGTCAACACCGTTGTGACGCACCCAAAATAGGTATACATCTCCTATTCTGAGTCGCCAAATACATGGTACAGAATACAAATACAATCTTAAATATACAACATGAGCTATGAGTTTTAATACAAATATTGTCTTCTAGACAGTATTCAAACTCAAAATAAGTCCTCAATACATTTATTATCACACTATTTCATATAATAGTGAGGACTACTAATGCTATCATCTGGACCGTCATTCCGTTCCCCGACTAGTCCCTGCTACGTTCTCATTTCCTGAAGAGAACAATGAAAGCAAAAGGGTGAGCTCAACTAGCCCAGTAAGAAATATTATGGCTAACATAATGTAGAATAAATTATCGTTAGCCTTCAACAAAGTTGTTAAACCGATCTGATATAACAAACATCAAGTTTAACTGCAACGAACAAGCAATCCATTAGAAGAGTCAAGTAGAGAATAAAATCTACTATCTTCTATGATTTAAAAGGTTTTTCATCACTTTTATCGCTGAGACTCAGCTTATTAAATAAACCACGTCATCCCTGCACTACGGCCAAGGATATTCATTAGTATCACGACCACAAATTATCCATGCACTACGGGCCAAGGATATTCCTGTTTTCATCAATGGTCATGATCATACCAACACATGTCCATCAATACACTACGGGCCAATGAGGACTTTTACCACATTATTTGTAACATTACGATCATGACTATACCGAATAATCCCTGCTCATAATCATACCAAGTCCATCAATGCACTACAGGCCACATATGACTTTCAACATAATATAAACATGAGGATGATGACAATGACATAATAATTCAATAAAACAAGTTCAAGAATTAAATTTTAAAGATTTATAAGTTAATTTATCCTGAACTCAAAAACGTCCAAATTGTCAACATGATACTGCTTTGTGGAATAAAATTCAAGAATGCTCAGAAGAATATATCCATGAAAAGATACTGGATGAAGCGCAAATATCCAGGAAATTCTACTAATTTCATGGAGTATAAAAGCCAAAACTTTAACCAACTGAGTATAATAGAATATATGAACCTGCAAATGGATTTTCGCCCGCAATGAGGTAATCCACGTAGATAGATCATTTCCATAATTTAATAAGGAATGAATATAAAGGATCATTCACCACGCATGTGGTAATCCACATGTATGAGTTATTCCAATGTAATAATAAAGAATGGAATAACAAAAGAATTCACCATGCATGCGATAGAATCCAACAGACATGTGTTATTCCCAATGTAATAATAAAGAATGGAACCAGTCATGCGAAATTCACACGATGTGATATTCCAATGAATAATAAAGAATGGAATAACAACAGATTTCACCAGGCATGCGATAGACCACACAGGCAGGTTATTCCAATAGAATAATAAATAATGGAACCAGGTATGCGTAATACGCACAGATAAGATATTCCAATAAAATAATAAAGAATGGAATAAAAGAAGAATTTCACCATGTATGTGGTACTTTGCATAGACATGTTATTCTAACATAATAATAAATAGTGGAACCAGAATTCAGTATGTATCTTACGCATGCATGTGATATTTCAATAGAATAATAAAGAATGGAATAATGAAGAATTTCACCACGATGCGGTATTGCAGATGAGGCAGTTATTCCAAAATAATAATATGGAACGTAATAACAATAGCTCTCTTCATGAAAATGAAAGAAATAATACCCCTTACCTTAGAATAAAGCTGGATACTGGAATAAAGAGGCAACAGACTTCTCTTCTTTTTTCTCTCTATAATAATTGCTCTATAGCTTTAGTGAATTGGTGAGAAATGAAGGAAGAATGAGCTTCTATTTATAGGAAAATATAGTTTAGATAATTGCACGTTTTGGGGCTCAAAATATTACAGTATAATACCTCCAACTTTTCTTTCATTTTTAATTTAGTCCTGCAAGTATTATCAAACTTACACCACCTCCCCTAATAGTAAATAATGTGAATCAATAGTTAAATCATGTGAATCAATAGTTATAATCATGTGAAAATATGAATTACAGTATAGTACCTCCATCTATACCTCCATCTTTAACTTAGTCATGCAAGTATTATCAATCTTGAACCAACTCCCCTAATAGTACATGAATGTGAATCAATAGTACACACATGTGAACAAATAGTTATAATCATGTGAATTAATAGCAATTAATTCCTCATTTATTCGATTAATTACCCGATAACTTCCAGACAACAATTATTATCGAAATAAATGTCAATTTTCACTAACACTAATAATTCTAACACAATGGAACTATCAATTTCATCTTTAATTAACACAAAATTATTCATCATTAATATTATAACTCATAATATTTAACAACCAGGTCGTTCCCAGGAAAGAGGGGGCTTTCTGATAAGGATTTCTCCTTATTGGCATGGAATTAGATGACCAAACCTCTCCTTGACAGAACTTCTAGACATTATAAATATTGCAATTTAATAATATGAATAACTTTATCGCCTCAATTATTTATTTAATAATATATCATATTATACAGATGATACTGTGACAATAATCGAATCAATAATATGAGATATATGATGCAGTAATTACTGTAGCAATAATTGATTATAAATGAGTGACTTCTTACGTAAGCATCAATAATCAATACCGTATGCTACTATGCAACCACGCGTATCACTGTACTTTTACTACCGGGTAGTTCAACGGTTTTTAACGGTGACACTTTCGCCGTTATTTTTATAAAAAGATAATTCTGTCATTTTCTTACTACGACAATACTTCCGTTGTGGGGTCCACCAATGATTGTGTTGTCGTACGGATATTCCCCGACAAAAAGAATATTCCCCGACCAAACGAATATTTTATAACAACTTGCATACTTTGCAAAAATTTTCACACATCATCCTTAACTTTAACCCTTTATCAATTTAACCATTTACAAAAAATAATAATAATTATAAGAAAATTGAATACTTTCATTTCATAAAATTGGGGGTCTTACAATCTCCCCTCCTTATGAAATTTCGCCCTCAAAATTTACGTACGTACCTGGTATGCCGAAGAGGTGAGGATACCTTGACTTCATTTCAGATTCTAACTCTTGAGGTATAACCTTTGAGTGTCGAATATGATCCTCCCTATCCAAGATTTTAACATGTATCTCATCATACGTTAAATCTTCTACTATCTCGTCTAGTTCTAATTCAATAATGTGGTTCGGGTCGTCCACATAATTACGTAACATCGATACATGAAAAATGTTATGAGCACGCGACATACTTGGTGGTAAAATGAGTCTATAAGCCACAGTTCCTACTCAATCGAGGATTTTGAATGGCCTAATTAAATCGAGGGTTGATATTTCCTCTCTTCATCGAGTCTTGCTTCAAGAATAACGCCCTCTTGAACCTTCTTCTTCACATTCATCAGCTCCGGGTGTGTAGCTTGAGTGGCTTTAACTTTATCGATTAAAGTCGATTCTACTCGTATATTCGTTATCTTCACGTGGGTCCCTAGAGTCTTTAACTCTATCTTCATCATTTGTAAGTTATACGAAATGGGTTTTTGTGTTAACAACATCGCACTTGTAAACGCATAAGATATTCTACTCAACGCGTCAGCTACCACGTTCTTTCTTCAACAATGATATTGAATGGTATGATTCTAATCTACCACGTTCTTTCTTCATCCCTGCACTACGGCCAAGGATATTCATTAGTATCACGACCACAAATTATCCATGCACTACGGGCCAAGGATATTCGTGTTTTCATCAATGGTCATGATCATGCCAACAACTGTCCATCAATGCACTACGGGCCAATGAGGACTTTTACCACATCATTTGTAACATTACGATCATGAATATACCAAATAATCCCTGGTCATAATCATACCAAGTCCATCTATGCACTACAGGCCACAGATGACTTTCAACATAATATAAACATGAGGATGATGACAATGACATAATAATTCAATAAAACAAGTTCAAGAATTAAATTTTAAAGATTTATAAGTTAATTTATCCTGAACTCAAAACGTCCCAATTGTCAACATGATCTTCGCTTTGTGGAGTAAAATTCAAGAATGCTCGTAAGAATATTTCCATGAAAAGATACTGGATGAAGCGCAAATATCCAGGATATTCTACTAATTCATGGAGTATAAAAGCCAAAACTTTAACCAACTGAGTATAATAGAATATATGAACCTGCAAATGGATTTTCGTCCGCCATGTGGTAACTCACGTAGACAGATCATTTCCATAATTTAATAAGGAATGAATACAATGGATCATTCACCATGCATGTGGTAATCCACATAGACATGTTATTCCAACAGAATAATAAAGAATGGTATAACAGAAGAATTCACCATGCATACGATAGACCGCATAGATAGGTTATTCCCAACAGAATAATAAAGAATGGAACCAGGTCATGCGAAATCTGCACAGACAGGATATTCCAAAAGAATAATAAAGAATGGAATAACAACAGAATTTACCAGGCATGCGATAGACCACACAAGTAGGTTATTCCAACAGAATAATAAATAATGGAACCAGGTCATGCGTAATACGCACAGAAAGGATATTCCAATAAATAATAAAGAATGGAATAAAAGAAAAATTTCACCATGTATGCGGTACTTCACATAGACGGGTTATTCCAACAGAATAATAAATAATGGAACTAGGTCATGCGTAATATGCACAGACAAGATATTCCAATAGAATAATAAAGAATGGAATAATGAAGAATTTCACCATGTATGCGGTATTGGATGACAAAGTTATTCCAACATAATAATAAGGAATGGAATAACAATAGCTCTCTTCACGAAAATGAAAGAAATAATACCCCTTACCTTAGAATAAAGCTGGATACTGGAATAAAGAGGTAGCAGACTTCTCTTCTTCTTTCTTTCTATAATTTCTCTCTATAATAATTGCTCTATAGATTTGGTGAATTGGTGAGAAATGAAGGAAGAATGAGCTTCTATTTATAGAAAATATAGTTTCGATAATTGCATGTTTTGGGGATCAAAAAATTACAGTACAATACCTCCAACTTTTCTTTCATTTTTAATTTAGTCCTGCAAGTATTATCAAACTTGCAACACCTCCCCTAATAGTAAATAATGCGAATCAATAGTAGAATCATGTGATTCAATAGTTATAATCATGTGAAAATATGAATAACAGTATAGTACCTCCATCTATACCTCCATCTTTAACTTAGTCATGCAAGTGTTATCAATCTTGCACCAACTCCCCTAATAGTACATGAATGTGAATCAATAGTACACACGTGAACAAATAGTTATAATCATGTGAATTAATAGCAATTAATTCCTCATTTATCCGATTAATTACCCGATAACTTTCAGACATCAATTATTATCGAAATAAATGTCGATTTTCACTAACACTAATAATTCCAACACCATGGAACTATCAATTTCATCTTTAATCAACACAAACTTATTCATCATTAATATTATAACACACAATATTTAACAACTAGGTCATTCCCAGGAAAGAGGGGTCTTTCCGATAAGGATTTCTTCTTATTGGCGCGCAATTAGATGACCAAACCTCTCCTTGACAGAACTTCTAGACATTTTAAATATTGCAATTTAATAATAGGAATAACATTGTCGTCTCAATTATTGATTTAATAATATATCATATTATACAGATGATACTGTGACAATAATCGAATCAATAATATGAGAGATATGATGCAGCAATTATTGTAGCAATAATTGAGTATAACTAAGTGACTTCTTACATAAGCATCAATAATCAATACCGTGTGCTACTATGCAACCACGCGTATCATTGTACTTTTACTACCGGGTAGTTCAACAATTTTTAACGGTAACACTTTCGCCGTTATTTTTATAAAAAGATAATTTTGTCGTTTTCTTACTACGACAATACTTCCGTTGTGGGGTCCGCCAATGATTGTGTCGTCGTACGGATATTCCCCGACCAAACAAATATTTTATAACAAGTTGCATACTTTGCAAAATAAATCACATATTACCCTTAACTTTAACCCTTTATCAATTTAACCATTTATGGAATAAAATAATAATTATAAGAAAATTGAATACTTTCATTTCATAAAATTCGTGGCCCTCATTACAATTATTATCACACTATTTCATAGAATAGTGAGGACTACTATAGCTATAAGACCCCGAATTTTATGAAATAAAAGTATTCAATTTTTCTTATAATTATTATTCAGTTAATGGTTAAATTGATAAAAAGTTAAAGTTATGGGTGATATATAAAAAAATTTCAAAATACGCAAGTGGTTATAAAATACTCATTGTTGTCGGGGAATATTCGTTTGGTCGTGGAATATTCTTGTTGTCGGGGAATATTCGTACGACGACGTAGCCATTTGTGGACCCCATAATAGAATAACTGTCGGATGAAGAAAATGATAAAATTGAGTTTTTATAAATAACAGCGTAATTGTTACCATTAATACTGTTGGAATACCTGGTGGTTAAAATACAATAATGGCGTGGTTATAAAGAGATAACTGCAGTATTGTACAAAGATTTTGAATTATTGATTCTTACGTTAGAAGGCACTACTCAATAATTGTTATAGTAATTACTATTCAATATTCTATTTTATTGATTCAATAATTACTGCATTGATATTTTATATTATTGTTGTTTCAATAATTGTCACTGCACAGTATTTCTCATTATCATATCAATAATTCATATTATTTGAATAATATTATTAGATAGCATTATTAGCAATGTCTAGAAAGTTCTCATACAAAGGAGAAGTTTGGTCACCTAATTACGCCACCAAGAAGAGGAGAAATCCTTATTGAAAGCCCCTCTTTCCAGGAACCGTCTGTCATCATTATCAGATTCTATAATATTATTTGTGAATAATTAATTATTGATTATGATAAGGAAATATTTAGTTTATGTGGATATAAATGATGGATTTATTTATTTTATGTGGTTATAATTGAAGAAATTAATGTTGAGGCGTTTTATCAGTATTTTTGTCGGAATGGAAGTATTAAAAATAAAATCAATGTTCTTGCGATATATTGTGTGAGTTATAATTTTTAATCCGACCGTTGGATCGTTGTGATTTTTGGATATGTTATACATATATAAGTTGAGTATATGTCCACAAATTTGAACCGTTAAAAATGAACGTATGATTTGTTATGAATTTTAAGAGGTGGCTGATTCAGAAATTTGGTTTATAAATGATTTTGGTGGAAAATTCTAGAATTGAGTGGGCCCCACTTGTGGTTGGTGAAGAAATGTGCTAAATTTTATTTCAAATGTGGTGAGTGGCAATAGTAGCAGGTAAAGCCATCAGCAAAGAAATCAAGTCTGCTTCACAGCGTTAACATTTTCCTATAAATAGAGGGCTAAGTTAGAATTGAAAATCACACTAGAAACATAAGCTTTCTCTCTTTCTCTCTCTATATTATCAAGCGTATTTTGTGAGTATTTAGATACTTTGAGAGTTGCTATTTAGTGCAAGGTTCCTTCGGCTTTACATTCCAGTCAGAAGTACTGCTCTTTTTAGGTAAGGGATTTTAAGGATTATTATGTTTTTCAGTTTCGTAATTTTTTCGACCTTCAAAAATTTTGAAAAAATTTAAAATGATAATTTGATGAGTTTCCTAGATTGTGTCCAAAAATGGCGATTTTTGGATGTATAGATTAGGAGTTATGGATTTTTTGAGAAAAGACTATTTTAAAAGTAAACCCGTATAACTCCTTGTGGTTAACTCCAAAATTGGTAAAATTTTTATTGGGAGTACATCTATATAACATCAACATATTCTGTAAATTTTGGAATTTTTGGACAAAAGTACAATTTATGATAAATGTCTAAATATTTGGCAGTTTTGGCCATGTGAAAAATAGTAAATGAATTTTAAGAATTCTGAGAAAAATATATGTTTAATATGGGACTATATTCTTCTAAATCCCAGAAAAGAAATATTTTTGGAACTGATTTGGTATTTTTCATGAAAATGAGCTAGTTATGAGTAAATGAATTAAATATGTTATGTGAAGTAAGAAAATTGGAAAATAGGATTTTATGGCTCATGAATCCTATATAAGGTATATGCGGATTTTTGATGAGGGTTTTGATTATTAGTGATGAAATTTTATGATTTTGGCATTTTAGGATGATTAAATGCATTAATTAGTAAAGTGTAAATAATTAAAATAAATTATTTATAAGTTTAAGAAATGATTAAAATATTATGCTAATATTAATAATATTAGATTATGGGATTATTAAGTGATTTATAACATTTGGATTAAGGTGTTATGAAATCATTGATTCATGAATATTACTCTTGAAATTAATTGCAGTTGTTGATCGTATTGTTTTTATTAACATATATAACATTTTTATAATCCTGGTAATGAAATTTCTCTTTGACTTAAGTGTAAAGATGGGTAGATTATTGGTATGATCGTGACTATGGGTTCTCTTTGACCAGTAGTGCAAAGATGAATTGTTGACTGATATGATCATGACCATTGAATTTACAATTTAATATTTTTAGCTTAAGAGCAAAGGTGAATTGATCAACATGGTTATAATTATTGTTTATACAAATTCTGAAATGATTATATATTTCTTTGAAATATTAACAACTTTGCCCTGTAGTGCAAAGATGAATTGTTGATGAATATCATTGGCGTGTAGTGCAAAGATGACCTGTTGTTGAATATTTTTGGCCCATAGTTCAAAGATGACCTGTTGTTGAATATCTTTGGCATGTAATGCAAAGATGAACTGTTAATGAATATCTTTGGCCCGTAGTGCAAAGATGAACTTATTAGTAGGATTATGAACAGGAACTGTGATTTGGTATAACCGTGATCTTTGATGTTTCAGGTAAAGACATGTGATGAAAAATATCTTCGTCTTGGATGAGAAGAGAAAATTAGAACTACAATTATGATTATGAGTTATTCACATGACTGTGAACATGATCTGTTGATTAATGTTACAGGGTTAAAGCATTGTTGGTGGACTTTTAACATGGAGAAGATAATAGACTTTATGGTCTATTTGACTCTTCTAATGGATTGCTCATTTCGCTGCAACTATGGTTGAAAAGTTTTATCATCTACCATATGTTCTAAATCTCTAATTTATTACTGATGAAAGCTATTGATAATTTAATTATCTTTAGTCATAATATTCTTTACTGAGCTAGTTGTGCTCACACTTTTGCTTCATAATTCCTTTTAGGTAATAAGAGTGTTGCCGGGTCGAGCGGGGATAACAGGGGAATAGAATGGTGGTCTATAGCTGTTGAGGTTCTCCCTAAATAGTATGAAAATAATTTTTTTGAGAACTTTAGATAAGTGTGTCGTATTGTATACATCATTTCATATTTAATTTTGGTGAACCGAATAGGGTAAGGTGAACCCAACTTTGGAAGGGTGTTGTGCCACTATCATACAAGATGTCTAATGACCTACGAGTTATCATAAGATAGGGTTGTGCACATCCACTTGCTGAGTATATCTACGAGCACTACCTATATGATCTTGGAGTTTGGTTTAAATGTAATTCTCAATTGTAGACAGTGGAGATAGTTATATATCAAGAGAAGACTAACCATTGGAAAGAACATGATAGTAATCTTCTCGTTTTTCTTTGGGGTCTATTGGGTCAACCAAGAATAATTCTATGGGCATATGATATCTATCATAACCTAGACGCATGGCCTCCCATGTACGAAGGTTTCCTTGAGTACTTTCCAAAGATTTTAATTTTTAAAATAGTTATTGATTGTAACTTTATGTAAGGTGCTATTGTGACATGCTATTCAAGGTTGGGACATGAGTCACAATTGGTATATATTTGTATCAAAACTCATAACATATGTGTTGTTATATTTTGCACGACAATTGTAGTAATAAAGTTGTAGTTATTTTATGTACCATGTATTTGGCGACTCAGAATAGGTTGGATGGATTGGACCTATTTTGGGGGCATCACAGTTGGTATCAGAGCTATATGTAAAGAGCCCCGAGCCTCTCGCTGGTGATTTCCTTATGTGGGATACACCGAAGCCAGACTCTCCGTAGGGGACGCCGTTCTGCGGTGGCAAACTGATAGGTACCACTGTGAGGTGCTGTCCACGGTTGGGACATGATTCATAATTGGTATCAGAGCTTAGGGATATGATCTCTGGCAGAGATCCGGGATTAGAACTAGGAAGGGAGAGACGAGTAATATCCTTCGCTAGCGTGTGTCCTACCTAAGCTGAATTTTCTTACTTAAGTTGACAAATTGTGATATGTCAATTAACCTTTGTTTTGAAGCTGTATTTTACAATGATATCTGAAATACAGGAGATGAGCAATGAAGAAATCATGATTACAGGGAAGATGGAATCTAAAATGAAAGTAAGGTATTCTCAACTATTTGAAATAATTGGTACGTAAATTTCAAGGACGAAATTTCATAAGGAGGGGAGATTGTAAGACTCCAAATTTTATGAAATAAAAGTATTCAATTTTTCTTATAATTATTATTCAGTTAATGGTTAAATTGATAAAAAGTTAAAGTTAAGGGTGATATATATAAATTTTTCAAAATATGCAAGTGGTTATAAAATACTCATTGTTGTCGGGGAATATTCGTTTGGTCGTGGAATATTCTTGTTGTCAGGGAATATTCGTACGACGGCGCAGCCATTTATGGCCCGCATAACAGAATAACTGTCAGATGAAGGAAATGACAAAATTGAGTTTGTATAAATAATAACGTAATTGTTACCATTAATATTGTTGGAATACATTGTGGTTAAAATACAGTAATACACGTGATTGTACAGTAGCACACGGTATTGTACAATATTTTTGAATTATTGATTCTTACGTAAGAAGGCACTACTCAATAATTGTTACAGTAATTATTGTTCAATATTCTATTTTATTGATTCAATAATTACTACGTTGATATTTTATATTATTGTTGTTTCAATAATTGTCACTGCACAGTATTTCTCATTATCATATCAATAATTCATATTATTTGAATAATATTATTAGATAACATTACTGGCAATGTCTAGAAAGTTATGTCTAAGGAGAGGTTTGATCACCTAATTGCGCGCCAGTAAGGAGAAATCCTTATTGGAAAGCCCCCTCTTTCCTGGGAACTGCCTAGTTGTCATTATTGTGATTCTGTAATATTATTTGGGAATAATTAATTATTGATTTATATGATAAGGAAATATTTAGTTTATGTGGATATAAATGATGGATTTTTTTATTTTATGTGGTTATAATTAAAGAAATTAATGTTGAGGTGTTTTATCAGTATTTTTGTCGGAATGGAAGTATTAAAAATAAAATCAGTGTTCTTGCGATATATTGCGTGAGTTATAATTTTTAATCCGACCGTTGGATCATTGTGATTTTTGGATATGTTATACATATATAAGTTGAGTATATGTCCATAAATTTTGAACCGTTACAAATGAACTTATGATTTGTTATGAATTTTAAGAGGTGACTGATTCGGAAATTTGGTTTATAAATGATTTTGGTGAAAAATTCTAGAATTGAGTGGGCCCCACTTGTGGTTGGTGAAGAAATGTGCTAAATTTTATTTCAAATATGGTGGGTGGCAATAGTAGCAGGTAAAACCATCAGGTAGCAGGTCAAGTCTACTTCGGCGTGCCAACATTTTCCTATAAATAGAGGGCTAAGTTAGAATTGAAAATCACACCAGAAACATAAGCTTTCTCTCTTTCTCTCTCTATATTATCAAGCGTATTTTGTGAGTATTTAAATACTTTGAGAGTTGCTATTCAGTGCAAGGTTCCTTCGACTTTACATTCCGGTCATAAGTACTGCTCTTTTGAGGTAAGGGATTTTAAGGGTTCTTATGTTTTTCAGTTTCGTAATTTTTCACGACCTTCAAAAATTTTGGAAAAATTTGAAATGATAATTTGATGAGTTTCCTAGATTGTGTCCAAAAATGGCGATTTTTGGATGTATAGATTAGTAGTTATGGATTTTATGAGAAAATACTATTTTAAAAGTAAACCCTTATAACTCCTTGTGTTTAACTCAAAAATTGGTAAACATTTTATTGGGAGTACATCTATATAACATCAGCATATTCTATAAATTTCGGAATTTTTGGACAAAAGTACAATTTATGATAAATGTCTAAATATTCGGTAGTTTTGGCCATGTGAAAAATAGTAAATGAATTTTAAAAATTCGAGAAAAATATATGTTCAATATGGGACTATATTCTTGCTAAATTCCAGAAAAGAAATATTTTTGGAACTGATTTGGTATTTTTCATGAAAATGGACTAGTTATGAGTAAATGAATTAAATATGTTATGTGAAGTAAGAAAATTGGAAAATAGGATTTTATGGCTCATGAATCCTATATAAGGTATATGTGGATTTTTGATGAGGGTTTTGGTTATTGGTGATGAAATTTTATGATTTTGGCATTTTAGGATGATTAAATGCATTAATTAGTAAAGTGTAAACAATTAAAATAAATTATTTATAAGTTTAAGAAATGATTAGATTATTATGGTAATATTAATAATATTAGATTATGAGATTATTAAGTGATTTATAACATTTGGATTAAGGTGTTATCGTGACTATGGGTTCTCTTTGGCCAGAAGTGCAAAGATGAATTGTTGACTGGTATGATCATGACCATTGAATTTACAATTTAATATTTTTAGCTTAAGAGCAAAGGTGAATTGATCAACATGGTTATAATTATTGTTTATACAAATTTTGAAATGATTATATATTTCTTTGAAATATTAACATCTTTATACTCAGTCTGAAAGATGAATTGTTGATGAATATCTTTGGCGTGTAGTGCAAAGATGACCTGTTGTTGAATATCTTTGGCCCGTAGTGCAAAGATGACCTGTTGTTGAATATCTTTGGCATGTAGTGTAAAGATGAACTGTTAATGAATATCTTTGGCCCGTAATGCAAAGATGAACTTATTCATGTGATTATGAACAGGAACTATGATTTGGTATAACCATGATCTTTGATGTTTCAGGTAAAGACATGTGATGAAAAATATCTTCGTCTTGGATGAGAAGAGAAAATTAGAACTACAATTATGATTATGAGTTATTCACATTACTGTGAACAGGATCTGTTGATTAATGTTACAGGGTTAAAGCATTGTTGGTGGACTTTTAACATGGAGAAGATAATAGACTTTATGGTCTATTTGACTCTTCTAATGGATTGCTCATTCCGCTGCAACTATGGTTGAAAAGTTTTATCATCTACCATATGTTCTAAATCTCTGATTTATTATTGATGAAGGCTATTGATAATTTAATTATCTTTAGTCATAATATTCTTTACTGAGCTAGTTGTGCTCACCCTTTTGCTTCACAATTCTTTTCAGGTAATAAGAGTGTTACCGGGTTGAGCGGGGATAATAGGGGAATAGAACGGTGGTCTATAGCTGTTGAGGTTCTCCCTAAATAGTATGGAAATAATTTTTTTGAGAACTTTAGATAAGTGTGTCGTATTGTATACGTCATTTGATATTTAATTTTGGTGAACTGAATAGGGTAAGGTGAACCCAACTTTGGAAGGGTGTTGTGCCACTATCTTACAAGATGTCTAATGACCTATGAGTTATCAAGACAGGGTTGTGCACATCCACTTGCTTAGTATATCTACGAGCACTACCTATATGATCTTGGAGTTTGGTTTAAATGTAATTCTCAATTGCATACAGTGGAGATAGTTATATATCAAGAGAAGACTAACAATTGGAAAGAACGTGATAGTAATCTTTTCGTTTTTCTTTAGGGTCTATTGGGTCAACCAAGGATAATTCCGTGGGCATATGATAACTATCATAATCTAGACGCATGGCCTCCCATGTACGAAGGTTTCCTTGAGCACTTTCCAAAAATTTTAATTTCTAAAACAGTTATTGATTGTACCTTTATGTAACGTGCCATTGTGACGTGTTATCCAAGGTTGGGACATGAGTCACAATTGGTATATATTTGTATCAAAACTCACAACATATGTGTTGTTGTATTTTACACGACAATTATAGTAATAAAGTTGTAGTTATTTTCTGTACCATGTATTTGGCGACTCAGAATAGGTTGGATGGATTAGACCAATTTTGGGGGCGTCACAGTTGGTATCACAGCTATATGTAAACAATTGTCCACGAATTATCCCTGCTCTACGGGCCAAGAATATTCATTAGTATCACGTCCATGAATTATCCCTGCACTACGGGCCAAAGATATTCGTGTAATCATCAATGGTCATGATCATACCAACAATTGTCCATCAATGCACTATGGACCAATGAGGACTTTTATCATTTGTTACATTACAGGTCATGATTATACTGAATTATCCCTGGTCATAATCAGACCAATAAATAGTCCATCTATGCACTACAAGCCAAAGATAACTTTCATCACAATATAAACACAAGGATGATGACAATGATATAAGAATTCAATTAAATGAAAACAAAGGATAAATTTTAAAGATTTATAATTTAATTTATCTAGAATTCAATAATGTCCAAATTATCAACATGATACTGCTTTGTGGAGTAAAATTCAATAATAATATCCATGTATCAAAAATAATTTGGACATAAACGAAATAAATTTTTTAGGTGAATAGTACTTCTGGAATAGTACCCCATGAATAGTACCCCGGCATAAAAAGTGTCCTGAATACTCGAGTGAATAATACCCGAGTGAATAGTACCCAAGTGAATAGTAACCTGTAAATTGTACCCCAGTATAAAAGTACCTTGAATCCCTGAGTGAATATTATTTGAGTGAATAGTAACACGTGAATAGTAACCCGTGAATAGTACCTCGGGTGAAAATATTGATATTTAATAAAAAAAATCAGATCAATATTCCAATGAAATGATACTGGATGAAGTGCAAAACTCAAAGATATTCCACTAATTTCAGGATTTATAGAAGTAATACTTACCATAGTAAGTTTAGATTTAAGAATATGAAAAGAAATAACATACGAAACTGCAAATGAATTTTCACTTGTCATGTGGTACGTAATCCGCATAGACAGGTTATTCCGACATATTAAAGGATGAATACAAAAAATAGTATTCCTTATGAATACGAAAGAAATAATATCCCTTACTAATACAAAAGAAATAACACCACTTACCTTAGTAGAAGACTGGATACTGCAATAGTGAAGTAGCAGAATACTCTTCTTCTTACTCTCTATAGTTTCTCTTGTGAATCTTAGTGAATTGGTGAGAATGAAAGAAGAATTAAACTTCTATTTATAGGAGAATGGACTAAATAGTAACTGATTCATGAACGGTCCATATTGATTTACTATTAGAACAGACGGTCCATATTGATTATTATTAAAACCACAACCGATGGTCCAGATTGATTTACTTTTAAAACCACCACTAACGGTCCAGATTGATTTACTATTAAAACCACCACCGACGGTCTATAAAATTAGTAAATCTTCCCATGGAATACTAACTCAAACTTACAACAAACGCCTCATAACAAATCCCTATATTTATATCAAAAAATTGAATAAATATTTACCATAAATCATTTATCTTTAATAAACACATTTTTAATCTATTAACAATTATTCATTATTAATATTATAACTCACAATATTTAATAACCAGATCATTCCCAAGAAAGAGGGGGCTTTCTGATAAGGATTTCTCCCTATTGGCGCGGAATTAGGTGACCAAACCCCTTTCCTCGACAGAACTTTCTAGACATTGTCAATAATGCAAATAATAATATGAATAACATTGTCGTCTCAATTATTAATTTAATAATATAAAATATTATGTACATGATACTTTGACAATAATTAAATCAAATAACGTGAGATACTTTGCAGCAATTACTATAGCAATAACTGAGTAAAATGAGTGGCTTCTTACGTAAGCATCAATAATCAATACCGTGTGCTACTATGCAACCATGCATATTACTGTATTTTTACCACCGAGTATTTCAACAGTTTAACAGTAAAACTTTTGCCGTTATTTTTATAAAAAGTTATTTCTGTCATTTTCTCACTACGACAATACTTCCGTTGTGGGGTCCACCAATGATTGTGTCGTCATACGAATATTCTCTGTTAAAACAAATTTTCTCCGACCAATCGAATATTTTATAACAACTTGCTTACTTTGCAAAATTTATAAACATTACCCACAACTTTAACATTATATCAAATCCACACCATAATATTCCAAAATATATTTTGAGAATAATTAATCTTTATTCGTAAAAGTTGGGGTCTTACACCTAACTTGACCCGTATTACATAAAGAATTCATAGCTCCCAACAAAACTCAATTTCAAGTAGAATAAACCACTTTCATCATCTCATCTCCGTCTGACCGCATGAGCCCGTACAATCCTTTATTAATGCTGTTATGACCCATGCTAGTATAGCAGTAAGTACTCTCCATGCAATGTACCCCGCGCCATCTTCCATGTAGTTACGACGCGCCCCGCGCCGGTGATGCAGAATGTCCAAAATCTCCAATTTCATCATATTTTTCACAAAATTTTAATTTTTCCTCAAAAGTATTCTATATATTAGTATATATCTGCATAATCTAAGCATTTCCTAAACCAAAACCCCTCCCCCACGCTCAAACCTTACATTGCCCATAATGTAAGACAATCGTGCAAAGAAGAAATTAACTAACTAAAATGCAACTACAAAGGAAAAAGGAAAAAAATTATAGGGATAGAAAATCAAATCTAAATGGTTGCCTCCTAAGCATCGCGTTTGTTTAATGTCCTATGCTCGACATTATTCCTCTCTCAATCTTCATAACCTGGATTCGCCAAATCCAGCAACTCAATATCCTTCACTTGATAGACCTCAAAATATAGTTTAAGCCTGTGACCATTCACTTTAAAAATATTTCTTGATCTAGGGCTTTAAATTTCCACTGCACCATAAGGAAAAATGTTAGTAACAACAAATGGTCCAACCTATCTAGAATGAAGCTTACCTAGAAACAACTTAAGCCATGAATGGTAGAGGAGAAATTTTTGTCCAACAGTGAAAGTCTTCCTCAGAATATGTTTATCATAGAAGGCCTTAGTCTTTTCCTTGTAAATCTTGGAGCTCTCATATGCATCATTTCTCAACTCCTCAAGCTCTTGTAACTACAACTTCCTAAGTTCTCCTGTTTGGTCCATCTTCATGTTGCAATGCTTAATTGCCTAGAAAGACAATCAAGCTCCACAGGTAGGTGACATAGTTTACCAAACATAAACCTATAAGGTGACATACCTATAGGAGTTTTTTATGCAGTCCTATAGGCCCAAAGTGCATCCTCTAATCTCATCTAATCTTTCCTATTTGGTTTAACTACCTTCTCTAGTATGGATTTGACCTCCCTATTGGAAACCTTAGCTTGGCCATTACTTTGTGGATGATAGGATGCAAAGACCCTATGGATAACATTGTACTTCTTGAATAGTGTTGATAACAACCTATTGCAAAAGTGGGTTCTGTTAGTTTCTAGAGGCACAATAGTTATCTAGAATGGGGGGGTGTTGAATAGATATCTTTAAAATTTCTTTTTCAAAATACTTTGTCAGATTTGTTAATAAATCAATCACAGGGAAACATATGATTTGTTTGTGCCCCTTTAAGATAAACTGAGTTAATAGGTGATAAGCAGTTATAACAGTTATAGCAGTTAAAGCAAGAATATAAGAGACACAGTGTTTTTAAGTGGTTCAAAGCACTTAAGGCTCCTAGTCCACTCTTCTACTCCTCGAGTAGGAAATCCACTAAGGATATCTTTAAAGTCTTTGAATTACTTAGATCCCTTCAAGACAAGCAGTCTTGGAACTTCTTAGTTCACTTAGAACTCTTCAAGTCCAGCAAACTTGGAATACACTTGATGAGAGTTAAGTTCTTGGGTAGTGCTACTCAGTTTCTGTTAAGCATATGTTCGAAAGAACTGAGTAGCTGAGCAAGCATTCTTTCTTGATTGTAGAATTAAACATTGAGTGTTCTTCAGCTTTTGTTGTGTACTTTCTTGGTTGCATTTGTGTTTGATGTTCGAATATAAATGAGCCTTTGAAATATGTCTGTTTGAAGGCATCCGTTGAAGCACTAAATGCATCAAATATTTCTGAGCACTGATGGTGACTTCCTGGAAATTTTCTATTCAGCCGTCTGACCCACTGCACAGAACACTACTCTCTCACTTAACACCTGAAAAGGTGTTTTCAACTGTCATGTAGTACTTTCCTTAGCTTCTTCAATATGTTTCTTCGTTATATACTAAGGATGAGTGTTAGGTCATTGGGATTCCTAAGAGTCTCAACGTCTATAATCCTTTCCACATTTGTTATAATTTATTCTTTAACAAATGGACAAGGCACGAGGCTTCTGATGCAGACAGATGATACACTAAGATCATGGTCATGGTGTCTTGTTCATGATTGATTCAGCTTGTGAAGGAGACACTACGATCTCTCTTTAGCACTGGTAGACTACGATCCTTGCTTGCTTGATTTGCAGACTCTACGCTTCTGAGAATAGACTACGATTCTTGATTTGGATCGACAGGCATTTGGACCAACTCTATAATTCTGAGTGAGGCCCTCCAAAATAGACAGACTACGATTCTCGATACTCTACGATTCTGCCTTGGCTTCTGCAATCTCTTGGTTGGCTTGACAGACTACAATTTTGTTGAAGCCTATCTTATTTCATCTCCAAATAGATTAACCTAACAGTTTTGATCTTTTCTTCTATATATTTATTTACAGAATGATAAACATTTAGCACAGATCAAACCTAACAATTTTTGATCTATCACTAAGTCCTTGTACATGTGTTCCTTGAAGGACTTTACATATAAGCAAGTTTATTTACTTTTAACATCAAATTTGAATATGTAATTCCCAACAATCTCCCCCTAATTGATGTTGACATAACCAAGGAGATTTGTATCATAATCATCAATTTCTAAATGCAAGATGCTAGAAAGTAAATATGAATTAGTGTTTCAGTGAGCAGCTAAAATCTCTAGAGAATAAGCATGAATTTATTGATGTTTGTAAGAACAGATATTACAATAAAGGATAGTCACATTAATAAGAAATAAATTTCAACTTATCTCTACTTCTTCTGTCTTTTGCTTCTTAGAGGATTGGCAAGCTCTGCAACTCTCCTTCTTTTGCTGGCTTCATCTCTCCATGCAATGTCTTTCATCTCGCTTTGACTTAGCCATTCTCCATGATCATGTATGTTTATAAAGTTAGGGTCTCTAATTGGCATGTTCACGCCACTAGTGGTTACCCCTTATGAGTTAGGAGATGACCCTTGACTCCTTAGCGGTTGCGCCATGAGAATTGGTTGGCGTTGCTGCTATTCAGGTTGTGGAGTCTGATAGCAAGGTTGTCTTATGGGAGGACTCCTTGAAGATTGAGCAATTTGTTTTCCACTTCCTTTGCCTCTTTCTCCTTCCCCTTTATATCAGCATCAAGGGTTCGAATGTCCTTAGACAGACGATTTACACCTTGGACAAGTTCGTGGATCTGATTCATAGATTGAGCAATATCTTCATGATTTTCTTGAACTAGAGAATAAATTTGAGACTTGTGCTTTTGTAGAATGGCCAAAACAGTGTCTATTCGTTGCATCTAATGCATAAAGTATTCTTAGAATTCTTTTAGGGAAGATCGCAGGCTAGAGAGGCTCTCCATAACAAGTTTATTTCTAGTCTCCTGAGTTTGCTATAGAAGTATAACTGCTTCCTTGTGCTTTCAGGTAGATTGAAAGTGAATTTGATCCCTTTCATTTAAGCTTTGGATAAGTTCCTTGATGATCTCCTGAAGCTTCTTTATGAGCTTAGAACTTAGATTGTGAGGAAGAGTGTTGGCATCATCTATCAAGTGGTTCTGCCATGTATGAACAAGTAGAGAGTGTGTTTCAAGGTCTTTTTGAATAACTGTAGTCACTTTCTGTGATGCATCAGATAGCTCAGATTTGGTGGGAAGATCTGATAGAAGCTCTAGTATTTTCTGGGTACCTGGAGGAGAGGCTCTCATAGTTTGGTTTTACAGGTTTGAGAGAGCAAGAACAAGATTAAAACAATTGTTGGTTGATGAGGAAGGAATGTCCAAAGGAGGTTCAGGTATGGGTGTTTGAGTTATGGGAGGAGAGGCTGTTGAAGCTGGTGAAGTAGGTGACTCCGCGATTTGAGTATGAGCGATATTCGTAGAGTGAGAAATGGTTGAAGACTCTATTAATATGAAGTTAGACATATTTGGTTCATCAGTTACAGAATGTTAGGATTCTATAGCCGAGAATTGGTTTAGTGGATGAAGAGTCACTTCCAACAATCTTGGCAATTCATAGAATTGATTGAAGTTTGATGAAGGATAATGATTAACTCTGAAAGAGATGGGAATTGGTTGTACCTCAATCCCATTTTCTGAAGAGGGATAGTTAGTGATCAACTTTTGAGCGAAAGTGAGGTTTCCTTGGAATCCATGAGATAACACTGAGATTGCTGGATAAGCATTGAAGGTCCAGAATATGTGATCCCAGGAGTTGAGAATTTAGGCTCTGTGTTAGGGCATCATTGGTAAGTAGGAGAACATCTGATTGTAGTTGGCTCTCCTATATCCATCCTAGACCACAACTATAATCTCAACTTCATCATCCTCTTCTTCTTCCGGATCTTTAGTTTCTTCATTTGAAATTTCTACCACTTCAAACACCTCCTTATTTCTTGTCTGATCTTCATCCCTTTCTCCTTCCATAGCTTTTACACCTTTGATTTCCATATCTTCTTGTATCTCCCCCTCAGCTGTAGCATGGCACAGGGTCTTCGAGAGTCTCCCTCTCAATCTGATCATTCATTTGTTCTTCAGGCAGCTTCCCCTCATTTAGAGCACTTACTAGTATAGGAATTTCAGGAAGCTCCTTTTCTGCAGCTATTTTTCTTTCTTCTTCGTTCAAGGCTTTCTCATTTTCAAGAATATATTTCTTGACAAGCTTTCTCTTTGTTCTTCTGGGCTTAGCCACAGCCTCAGTGCTTTCTTCTGTTTCAGCTCTGTCAGTTAGTTTGAGCTGGGATACTTCTACAGAATCCACCTCTGGAGTGATTTTAAGTCTGGACTTTATGATTGGTAATGACTCTACGATCGAGGAGAGTGAAGACTTCTTTGTCTTGTGGCTGCGTTAATCCTTCTTAAGCAGCTGAGAGATGGTGGCTTTGTCTTCTTCCTCTTCAGACTGCTGCTTCTTTTTCTTCATTTCCTTTAAAATTTCAGTGCCTGAACTCTCTTAGGGCGCATCAGTGGTTAAGCCTTAAGGCTCTTCTGTTGTTTGAACTTTCATTTTCCTCTTACCCTTGCTTTTTCTGATTAAAGCAATGGGTTCCTCTTGATTAATTTCTTCCTCTTCTTCAACTTCCTTCACAACAGACATGTTTCTTGGTAGCCTAGATACCTTCGCTTCACCAGTCCTTCCACTGGATTCAGACATCATCCTTACATTTTATGCTGGTTTTCTTTTCCAGTTTTGAAATAATAGCTGGGTCATTCTTCTATTAGGGTTAATGAGTTCTCCTTCCTTGTCCCCAATTTTGTTACCTAAAGCAGATTGTAGGATTATGCTTATGTACCTCCCATAGAGCATTTTTCCAGAGCTCTTTGTCTTATTGGAGCTGAGCATCCACTTCCCGATCCAATCTATGAGTAGAGCCCCATAGTTGAGTTGAATTCTGAAGCAGATTGTTGTCATGAGCTAAAGTTGGACATCATTTATAGAATCGTGGCCAGAACTTTTGCAGCATATGCATTTTCCAATAATGTGAGCCAGAAATTCATACTTATGGGGAAACTCTTTCTTCTTGTAGACCTTGACATTCTGAGATTTCGTGTGGTGCATCTTCTTCGGACCTTCATGGAAGTCGATGACACTCATAGATGAGTCCCTTTAATTTAAAAACTAGGGCTAGGTTTATATCTTCAGCTTTGAGTCTAATCTGCTCCCCCTTGACCCTTGTGGTGATAATGTTATCTTCAAAGACTCCATTACTGAAGAACTCCTTCACCAGCTTTGGATAAATCCTTGTGCTGGTGCTTAGAGCTTCTTCAAGACCAATTTTCTTCAGAAGAGTTAGAATCTTGTTAAACTATAGATCAACTAACTTGAATTCGTTGAAGCAGAGTTGGTAGTCAGATATAACGTTGGAAGAAACCATTGATTGATGTGATTTTCTTGAACAGAGGTTGGTTGATCGTTCTGAAGGTTAGGGTTCTTCTAAGAGAGAGAGATAAACTTTTAAAATTCGGAGGTAACTTTTTTTTTAAAATAATTTCAAACCATATTTGTAACTTCCCTTCTAACGAACTGCATAGTGGAGCACCTGTCTAGTTCTATGGGACTCCACAATTTTAAATACTGTGGAATATACTGATCTGCCCTTAGCTCCCCCCGAGCTAATGTATCCTTTGGGAAGACTACGATCGTCGAGACTGCTCTGCAATTGTTGAGTTCACAGTTGATTCTACTCTATGATCATTATCTGTCCTGGTCCTCGTGATGAACTCTGACTTAACATTTCTTCTGGGTTAAGGTAGCTCAATAAGGGCCAACCTCTTAGACTTAACTAAGGGTCAGGTTTGTCCCTGAGGCACTTATCAGAAGGTTTGCTTGGATTTGATAGGGATGATGTCATCACAGGATGCTTCACTGCCATGTCGAGACTGTTCTACGATCATGGTTTCTCTTTAGTCATCTGTATAATTTTAACATAGCCTTTTTATCTGCATGGTTAGCATAAACTAGAGCATAAAGTTTATGGTTATAGATTTAGCATACCTAACTCACTTATCAATTTATTGAATCTGGATTCATCTAAAGGTTTCGTAAAGATATCAGCAAGTTAATTTTTAGTAGAAATGTATTGTAAAGATATAGTTTCGTTTTGGACATGATCCCTAATAAAATGAAATCTTTTCTCTATATGCTTAGTCCTAGAATGCATGACAGGATTATGTGTTATTGCTATTACACTTGTGTTATCACAATGAACATGTATAGATTTGAAATCAAACTCATAGTCTGCTAGATAATTTTTCATCCATAAGATTTGAGCACAACAGCTGCCAAAAGTAATGTATTCAGCTTCTGCTGTTGAAGTAGATACTGAGTTTTGCTTTTTGCAAAATCAGGACACAATTCTGTTTCCTAGCAACTGACACGTGCCACTGGTACATTTTTTATCGATCTTGCATCCTGCAAAATCAACATCTGTATATCCTATCAGTTCAAAGGAGGACTCCTTGGGATACCAAAATCCCAAGTGAGGTGTGCCTTTGAGATACCTGAAAATTTTCCTTACAACAGTTAAGTACGATTCCTTAGGATTAGCTTGAAATCTATCACATATACATGTTGCAAACATTATGTCTAGTCTACTGGCAGTTAGATACAGAAGAGAGCCTATCATACCTCTGTATTGAGTAATATCAATACATTTACCTTTCTCATCTTTGTCAAGATTGGTTCCTGGAGCAATTGGTGTTTTAATGGGAGAGGCTGATTCCATGTCATACTTCTTAAGTAAGTCTTTAATGTATTTGGCTTGGTTAATGAAGATACCTTCATCAGTCTGCTTCACTTGCAGTCCAAGAAAGAAATTTAGCTCACCCATCATACTCATTTTGAACTTTCTCTGCATAAGCTTGGAAAATCTTTTACATAGGTTTTCATCAGTAAAACCAAAGATAATATCACCTACATATATTTAAACTAGTAAGATTTTGTTTTTGTGCTTCCTAAGAAATAATGTGGTATCTACTCTACCTCTAGTGAAGCCATTTTCAATAAGAAAGTTAGTTAGTATTTCATATCAAGCTCTAGGTGCTTGTTTAAGTCCATATAAGGCTTTGTCGAATCTATAGACATAATTAAAGAGGGTTGGATTGATGAAACCTGGAGGTTACTCCACATATACTTCTTCTTGAAGTTCACCATTCAGAAATGCACTTTTGACATCCATTTGAAAAACTTTAAACTTCATGTGGGCACAAAAGCAAGGAATATCCTAATGGCTTTTAATCTGGAAACAGGTATGAAGGCCTCATCGTAGTCGATGCCTTCTTCTTGGGAATAACATTTAGCTACTAGTCTTGCCTTGTTCCTGGTTATTACCATATCTTCATCCATCTTATTTCTGAAGACCCATTTGGTGTCAATAACTGGGTGGCTTCTTAGTCTTGGAACTAATCTCCATACTTTGCTTCTTTCAAACTAATTTAGTTCCTCTTTCATGGCTTCTATCCAACTCGAGTCTTCTATAGCATCTTCTATCTTCTCGGGTTCCATTTGGGATAGAAAGCTTAGATAGAAACACTAATTCTAGGTAGCAGATCTGGTCTTGACTCTATGATTTGGGTCTCCAATGATCAGGTCTTGAGTGTGATCTCTTTCCCATCTATTCCCTGTTTGAACATCAATTCTAGTGCCTACTTCTCTGAATTCTTCAAGATCAACTTCTGACTCTTGATGTAGAGGTTTGTTGTCTGGTGTAGCTCTCTCTATGATCTCTTCTCCAGGCTCGACGATTTCATCTTCTGGGGCTACGATCGTGGTGTCGAGCTCAAACACCTCGTTTGTAGTGTCTGAGTTATCGATTGTAGTGTCTTGAGGCACAAATTTCTCTAAGTCTGTTTCATCGAAGGTGACATGAATCAAGACTTCAACACTTAGCATCTTCTTGTTGAATACTCTATAGGCCTTACTATCTGTGACATATTCAAGAAAGATTCCTTCGTCTGACTTGGGTTGAAACTTAGTCAGATACTATTTTCTATTGTTGAGAAAATAGCATGCACAACCAAACACATAGAAGTAGCTGACATTTGGCTTTCTTCCTCTACACAGCTCGTAGGGAGTCTTCTTTAATGTAGAGTAAATAAGAGACCTGTTCTTAGTGTAGCACACAGTGTTGACAACTTCTGCTCATAAGTATTCAGATAGACGAGCTACTGCTAGTAGAGTTCTTCCACCTTTAATCAACATTCTGTTCTTTCTTTCAGCTTCTCTATTTTACTTTGGAGTTCGTGGAGCTGAGAAGTTATGACTGATGCTATTGTCTGTGAAAAACTGATCCATCTTAAAGAAGTCGAATTCTCTACCATGATCACTCCTTATAGCCTTGATTTTATCTCCTTTTTTCGTTCATTACCAGTTTGAACATTTTGATGAGTTGGGAGCTTGTTTCATCTTTAGAGTTCAGAAAGAACAACCATATAAATCTGGTGTAGTCATCCACTACGACTAATGAGTATCTCTTCCCTCCAAGGCTTGTTGTTAGAATTGTCCCGAAGAGATCCATGAGAAGTAACTGTAAGGGCTTATCAATTGAGTTAATTATCTTGCCTTTGAAGGAGCTCCTAGTCTGCTTTCCAAACTGGCAGGCATTGCATGGCCTTTCTTTGAAAAAACTGAGCTTGGGTAATCCTGCTACTAGATCTTTGGAGGCTAGTTTTGACATATTCTTGAAGTTTAGATTAGATAACCTTCTATGCCATAGCCAGCTCATTTCTTCAGAGGCTTTAGCAATAAAGCATATTGTTTTGTCAGAACTTAGTTGATCAAGATTAATAGTGTAAACATTCCCTTCTCTTGTTCCGGTCAGCTTTATAGAAGAGGTCTTCAGATCTCTGACTTGACACTGATTGTTGAGGAAGGTAACTTGATAACCCTTTTCGCATAGTTATCTTATGCTTAGAAGATTATGCTTTAGTCCTTCCACATAGGCTACTTTACTGAAGGATACTAGACTATTCCCAGCTGAGCCATATCATCTTGTCTTGCCAGAGCCATTGTCTCCAAAGATGATTGTTGGACCCTCCTTTCCCAGTTATGTGCCTTGAGCATCCATTATCCAGATACCAAGTTGTAATCATTGAGCTTTAGTAAGATTAAACTCTCATTTTGGTACCCAGACTTACATGGGTCCTACGTTGCTAGTACCCTTAGGGACCCAAATCTGCTTGACTTTGGGTCTAATATGCAGAAGATTATTATTACATACTCTAGCTTTATGATCAGTTTTATCATGTACAAAACATCTAGCATGATGCATTCTTGTGTGTGTGTGTGTGGATTCTTTTTCCATTTGGACTTATGTGGATTTTTTGTAGTCCTTCCTTTATACCGATTCTTCTTTTTCCATGTATCCTTGTAATTTATGATTTGTGAGGAGTGAAACTTATCTTAACTATTCCTACCTGGTTGGTTCATGGAGTTGATTTTTCTCGACTCTATGATCCTTCGAGGTTGGAGAGTAATGACCAAGTTACTCTTCTCTTTCCTGAATCCTAGGCCAACATGAGATCCGTTATGCCTTGGAGCATAGATTGGATCAGAAGAGCAGGGATGAACTGGTTCTTTCTGTGAAGATTTCACAAATGCAATGCTTCTATTAAAGTTTGAAGAACTACTGATGTTAGTTTCCTTTGACTTTTCCACATATGGTTCTGAGGTGGATTATCCAAAACCTACACCTGTTCTGTCAGATGCACTTCTCTGACTCGAGATCAGGGAGTCCATGGATAAAGAGGATCTATTCCACATTAAGATAATCTTTTCTAGTTCCTCAATCTTAGAGGTTAGATTTGATTCTCTTTGTGCATTAAGTTCATTTGTCTGTCTTAGGAGTTTATTCTCAGCCTCAAATTTAGAGAGAGAGTTAGCACTTAGAAGAGCTATTTCCAATTCTTCCTGAACTTTCTCTTTCTCTTTTTGAAGGAGAGAGTAATCTTTGGATAGAACTCTAAACCATTTCATGTATTGATGCAGATCAGTTGTATGCCATGTAGTGCAGTTCTTAAATCATCATTATCTACATCAGGAGATTTAAAGTCAAATACCTCATCGATACTTACTTCATGATGGTCAGCGCTTTTCTTATCCTTTGCATTTTTGGCCATTAGACATAGATTTGCTAGTTGAGGATCTTCATCATCTCTAGACACAGGAGTTGTGTCATTTTTTGAGTCACTTCATGATCCTCCAGCTACAAGACCTTTATCTTTCTTTTACAGCCTTTTGTTGCCTCTAAACTCCTTCTTTGGATTTGTTCTTCTCTTGAGTTCTTCTCTAAGAGGTTTGTTGTAGTTTGTAATAAAATGGCAGTTTTAGCATAGGTCGTTGATCTGCTCCTAGTTGTTGTTGTTGTTGTTGTTGTTGAATTTCTTAGGTCTGTTACTTCTGCCTTTAAGCATGAACCTTTCGAGTCTTCTTACCGGCATTGCAATATCCTCGTCATCATCTTCCTCAGAGTCAGAATCATTTTCATCATGAGCTTTGGAGATGATTTTTATTGCTTTGAGAGCAACTCCTTTGTTCTTATTTCTTCCTTCAGATAGATTCTCTGCCCTTTGGGTCAGCTCCAGTTCATAGGTAAGAAGGTTGCCATAGAGTTGTTGAACAATCATCTCATGGAGATTCTTTGATTCTCTGATGGCGGTGGTCTTGGCATCCCACTTGCTTGGTAAGGCTCTCATGAATTTTATGATTAGATATTGGTTTGGATAGATCTTTCCAAAAGCTCGAAGAGAGTTGAGCAGTACATTGAATCTCTCATAGGTGGAAGTGACGTTTTCTCCTGGAACATGGGCGAATATTTCATATTGTTGAGTCAGAAGAGATTGCTTATTTTCTCTGACTTCTTTAGTTCCTTCATGCATAATGAGTAATGCTTCCCAGACTTACTTGGCAGTTTTGCTGTTGACCACATTCTCGAGCATATCATTTTCTAAAGATGGGAACAAAATGTTCTTGGCCTTTTTGTATAGTTGGACTGCTTTCTTCTCGTTATCAGTCCATTCTGATTTAATCTTGATCTGAACTCTTTTTGGATCATCTAGAGTTAGTGCAAGCATTTTTGGAATGTAGGGCCCATTCATAATAGTTTCAAATAGCTCTTCATCTATTGAATTCATTTAAGCTTGCATGTGAACTTTCCAGTTGGCAAATTTGTCTTTGTTTCACATTGGTGGCTTGCTGCTTCCTCTAGTCTTGGATTCGCTTATCAGATGTGACATTGGATCTACTCAAGCTTTGTAGGCTGATTGAGAGAACTTGCTCTAATACCAATTGTTAGTTCCCAGAGGCACAATAGTTATCTAGAAGGGGGGGGTTGAATAGATATCTTTAAAATTTCTTTTTCAAAATACTTTGTCAAATTTGTTAATAAATCAATCATAAAGGAATATATGATTTGTTTGTTCCCCTTTAAGATAAACTAAGTTAATAGGTGATAAGCAGTTATAACAGTTAAAGCATGAATATAAGAGACAAAATGTTTTTAAGTGGTTCAGAGCACTCAAGGCTTCTATTCCACTCTTCTATTCCTTGAGTAGGAAATCCACTAAGGATAGCTTTACAGTCTTTGAATCACTTAGATTCTTTCAAGACAATAGTCTTGGAACTTCTTAGTTCACTTAGAACTCTTCAAGTCCAGCAAAATTTGAATTTCTTAGTTCACTTAGAACTCTTCAAGTCCAGCAGACTTGGAATACACTTGATGAGAGTTGAGTTCTTGGGTAGTGCTACTCAGTTGTTGTTAAGCATATGTTCTAAAGAACTGAGTAGCTGAGCAAGCTTTCTTTCATGATCGTAGAGTTGAGCGTTGAGTGTTCTTCAGCTTTTGTTGTGTACTCGCTTGGTTGCATCTGTGTCTGATGATTCGAATATAAATGAGCCTTTGAAATATGTCCATTTGAAGGTGTCCGTTGAAGCATTAAATGCATCAGACATTTCTGAGCACTGATGGTGACTTCCTAGAAATTTTATGTTCCATCGTCTGACCCACTGACACAGCAGACTGCTATCTCACCTAACACCTGAAAAGGTGTTTTCAGTTGTCATGTAGTACTTTCCTTAGCTTCTTCAATACATTTCTTCGTTATATACTAAGGATGAATGTTGGGTCATTGGGATTCTTGAGAGTATTAACGTCTATAATCCTTTCCACATTTGTTGTAATTTATTCTTCAACAAATGGACAAGGCTTGAGGCTTCTGATGCAGATAAATGATACACTACGATAATGATCGTGGTGTCTTGTTCATGATTGATTCAGCTTCTGAAGGAGACACTACGATATCTCTTAAGCACTGGTAGACTACGATCCTTGCTTGCTTGATTTGCAGACTTTACGCTTCCGAGAACAGACTATGATAATTGATTTGGATCGACAGGCATTTGGACCAACTCTACGATTCTGAGTGACGCCCTCCAAAGTAGATAGACTATGATTCTCGATACTCTACGATTCTGCCTTGGCTTCTGCAATCTCTTGGCTAGCTTGACAAACTACGATTCTGTTGAAACCTATCTTTTTACATCTCAAAATAGATCAACCTAATAGTTTTGATCTTTTCTTCTATACATTCATTTACAGAATGATAAACATTTCATTTAGCACATATCAAACCTAACAATTTTTGATCTATCACTAAGTCCTTGTACATGTGTTCCTTGAAGGACATTATATATAAGCATGTTTATTTACTTTCAACATCAAATTTAAATATATAATTCCCAAAAGGTTCCACTATCACTAATAATGGATCTCAGGATTCCAAATCTGCTCAATATGTTAGATTTAACAAAATCTGCAACAACTTTAGATTCATCAGTCCTGGTGGCTTTAGCTTCCACCCATTTTGAAACACAGTCAACAACTAAAAGGATATAAATATTACCAAAAGATGAAGGAAATGGTCCCATAAAATTAATACCCCAAACTCAAAAAATTTGAATAATTAAAATATGGGATTGTGGCATTTAATTTCTGTGTGAGATATTTCCTGTTCTTTGACAGTTTTCACATGATTTACAAAACAGATAAGAGTCTTTAAAAATTGTTGGCCAATAAAAGAAACATTCTAAAATCTTATGGGTTGTTCTTTTAGGTCCAAAGTGTTCCCCACAAGTATAAGAGTGACAAAAGGTTTGAATTGACAAAAAATCATCATTAGGCACACACCTTCTAACTACTTGATCAACACTAAATTTCCATAAATATGTATCATCCCATTCATAATACTTAGCATCACTCTGAAGCTTATCTTTCTGGGATCTAGAGAATTCAGTAGGAATATGTGCACTTGCTAAGTAATCACAATACTTGCTTACCAGGGAAATTCCTCATTAATTTAGAATAGATTCTCATCTGGAAAGGAATCATGCAATGGCAGTGCTTCTTCATCCCTTAGTAGTCTGCTCAAATGACTTGCCACTAAGTTATCTCCTCTTTTCTTATCTTTGATCTCCAAGTTAAATTCTTGTAGCAGCTGAATCCATATTATAATCCTTGGCTTTGATTCATTCTTGGTCAGGAAATACCTGAGAGTAAAATGGTCAAAATAAACTACTACTTTAGTACCACGAAAATAAGATCTAAACTTATTTAAAACAAAAACAACAGATAAGAGTTCTTTTTCAATCATAGAGTAGTTGAGCTGAGAAGAATTTAGAGTTCTAGAAGAATAGTAGATGACATGGACATCTTTGTCAACTCTTTGGCCTAGAACAGCTCCCACTACATAATTTCTTGCATCACACATGATTTCAAAGGGCAACTTCCAATTTGGTGGGTGGATCATAGGTGCAGAGGTTAATAGGCTCTTCAACTTATCTAATGCCCCATTGCACTCATCATCAAATTGGAACTCCACATTTCTTTGCAACAACTTACACAATGGCAAAGCTATCTTTGAAAAGTTCTTGATAAACCTTCGATAGAAACCTGTATGGCCAAGGAAAGAACGAATCTCCTACACACTTGTAGGGTAAGGCAAAATAGTAATAATCTTTATCTTAGCTTTATCTACTTCTTATCCTCTAGTTGAAATGACATGGCCAAGTACTATACCTTGTTCTACCATAAAGTGACACTTTTCCTATTTAAGTACAAGGTTGGTTTCTAAGCATCTATCAAACACCCTAGTCAAATTATCTCGAAAGACATCCACATAATCCCTATGAATTTTGAAATCATCCATGAACGCTTTAATACAGTTTTCTAAGAGATTAGAAAATAAACTTGCCATGAATCTTTGAAAAGTACTTGGTGCATTGCGAAGCCCTTAGGACATTCTTCTGTAGGAAAAAGTACCAAAGAGGCATGTGAAAGTGGTCTTATCTTGATCTTCTGGGGCAATCATAATTTGGTTATAACCTGAAAATCCATCTAGAAAATAATAGTAAGGCTGTAAAATGAGTAAACCAATCGGGTTCTATTCGTACTCGCTTGACTAAAAGTTTGATTCCAGATCGACTTGAAATATAAATGATTCAAATATGAGAAAAATTTAAAGTTTGATAAACAATTCAAAATTCCTCAAAATGGAAGTTTCTATTGATACTTGGATCATATTCATTCGAAAAGTTCAAACTGCTCGGGTTCGATTCGAGATTGTGCTCGACTCGATAGCTAAACGAGCCTCAATCAAACCTTATTTTATAATCGATAAATTTTGTGAACCAAATCTGAGAAACTCAATACTCGACTCGACTTGGTTCATTTACATCCTTAATAGTAAGTATAGCTAACTAGCCTTTCTAACATTTGATCAATTAAGGGGAGAGGAAAACGGTCTTTTCTAGTTACAGAATTTAACTTCCTATAATAAATACACACTCTCCTTCATGTTTGCATTCTTTTGTGCACCAACTCATTATTATCATCCCGGATGACTATTATTCCAGACTTCTATGGAACCTATACTGTACTCACTTATTGGCTGTCTGAAATTGGGTAAATAATACCTGCATAGATCAACTTTAGAACTTCTTTCTTTACTACTTCCAACATAGGTGGGTTCAATCTTCTTTGATATTCTCTAGTGGGTTTGGCTCTTTCTTCTAACAAGATTCTATGCATACACACAACATGACTTATTGAAAGTAGTATGCATACAAGCCAATCATGTATGATGATAAAGCATATATTTTGTAAACAATCTTATTTATTTATTAATAAAAGTATTTATTACTAAAGGCAATTGATTATCTACATGGTGTTGTTTTAATAATATGTGATAAACCCATAGTTTTAAGCAATACTTTTAGAACCATGATGAGATCATGCTAATGAGATTTAAATTCTTAGATAGCTTAAAAACTAAAATGTTCTCAATCGTTGGATTACTAAAAAGGGGATTAGTGAATCCTGGTAGATTGGTACATATGTTTCTTGCTCATTGGATGAGGATTATTGATCTCATGAACATTTGTGTGGAGACACTAAAGCAAGTATGTAGGTGCTTATTGGAGAATAAGTTCACTGAATATGGCTCGCTAAGGAATACCTAATGGAATTTTACTTGCATGTCAATAGGAATTCCTATAGTGATAGCAGTACAAGTGATCTTTGGACTTGAGATCATAATAGTATCTTGTGTATGATGAATTATACTTTGACTTATTCCTTAAGACCCTTAGGGTATATCAAAGGGTATGCTTAGGTATAATAAGTTGTATATGGAGATAATGTATGATCAATAAAGAATCCACCACTTCTAGTAAAAGAAGAGAAATGTCCTATGTGATTCGATAAATGACAACCCAATAGTCCTTGGTCAAGGCTGAATGAAATTAGAAAAGAGTTTCTAATTTGCATTATTTGGAGTTGTGCATTTAAGAATTGAAATACATATAATTAAATAAATAAGACTTGATAGTAATTTCATGTCTTATATTTAATTAGGACATTGTATGGTGGAAGGATTGAATTATACGGTAACTATTTACTCAAAGGTTCTTTTATGATTAATGTTGAAATCTATATTATCTGAAAAGTCGCTAATCGCTAGGGAGACTTATCCCTGTTGTAGAATAAATATTATTTATTTAAATAAATTAATAGTTTAATTTATTTATTTAAATAAGATTAGAATTATTCTAATTGATTTATTCACAACCAGTTTAATATGGAGAACCTAAAGGGTCACACCATAAAAGGAAGAATAATTATTTAAGAATTTAATGGCATAATCATAATATTATGTTAAGTGTATTTAATTTAATCTATGGTGATAAAGTGAATTAAATAACTTAATATTTAATATTTTGAAATATTAAATATAAATTAATAAGAAGAGTCTTATTAATATTATTACAATTATTATTATTTTAATTTCTAAAGAAGTTTGGGAATTAATTTAATATAAGTACTTTTATTTATTCCTAATAAGATTAAGAGGCAAATTTATTAAAATAGTTTAATTAATTATCCCTAATAAGATTAGGGAGTTTAATTAATTAAATAAAACCCTATTTCTAATTAGATTAGAAGGGTTGACTAATATCTATATAAAAGGAGTCTTATGCTATATATCAGTAGACGTAATTCTAATTGTTAGAGAGTACTCTTTTTTCTACAAAGATAGAAAAGCTAGGATTTAGCCAACCACCCTCCTTCTTGAATAATCCTTCTTCCTTGGTGGATCACCTCTAGAGGCCAAACACTTGGGTGGCTAACGTTGGTCAAAGGAAGGAATCAATCCCAGAGATTCAAGGAGATCGTGGAGAACTAGGAGTTGAACTTGTACATTGGAAGCTCAAATCTACAAGGGTATGATTCCATAACTTCTTATTGTTCATTTTAATCAATAACAGGCATAAAGGATGATCCGGGTAATTGGTTTGTGAAAATTTTAAATATGATTTTTCCATGCTTCCGCTGTTTTATGAAATTTGATTGCGTCTATGATTCTTACAAACCTAACATTTATGCCCTTGATATCTGTAATGGTCCAAATAAAGACTGTTACATGCTCCCTAAGGATTCTCATCATTTTGTCCTCTTGTACTTTGGTTAAATTATTTGTAATGATCACTGGCAGTGTGTCATTCCTTCCCAGGTATGAATACTTCAAATGGGTTGGCAATGGTTTGAGCTCTAAGGTAGGGGCCTGCAGAATAAAAGGCAACAACTTCTGGTGAGAAATATGTAATTGAATGGAATGGGTTGCATACTTATATGAGATTTGTGGTAAAGAGTGTAATGCAGCCATAACCTCCTTTAATTCTTGATTTTGCCCAATTTATTTCTCCTTATCCATCTTCAAATTGTTGGTGATAACAACATCCAAGCGTTCCTTATGCATTTGATCAAAAGTGTAGACACTCCAAATTTTGTGTTCCTGTTACTAACCCTGCAGGAGGGCAGAATCGTCTTCCAGAGATAACCCTGGAAGTTATATCCATTTTTAATCCCGAAGACAACCTCGGGAAGTTTAGTTTTCAGTCTTGGAGATAACCCCGAGAGATTCAGTTCCAACCTCGGAGATAACCCCGAGGGATACAGTTCAAGTTCCAGAGATAACCCCGGAAAAGTCAGTTTCAACCTCGGAGACAACCCCGAGATACTTAGTTCAACGCCAGAGATAACCCCAGGAGGTCAAGCCAAACTCAGAGATAACCCTGAGGATATTCAACATCCACAACAGCCCAATCTCAGAGATAACCTTGAGAAACGACTGCTACATCTGCGCCAAAGCCGAAGATAACCCTGGTGGGGGCAAAAACATCATTTTTCTACCTCAACATCACACCAACGTCATCTTAGCACAATTAAATTGAAACTGCGTACCAAGGTGTCCCACAAGAACCATAGCTCAAATCCCGAGTGACAACTGCACTAGAAAGTACAACGGATAGACTTTGAAGGCTTGGAGATCTGGTCATGGACCCATTTTCCCGGCTTCGTACAACCTCTAATCCCATGTCATTATGTAGCTCTCGATAACCACTTTCTGAAAAAGGTACAACACTCCTTTATCGGAAGTCCGGATTAAAAGTTATGAAGGTTCGAGCGGACAACGCGTAGCCCAAGTGCATGTACTTTGAGACGACGAGACCCGCATGGCCCAAGGCAACCCAGGCAGTCGTAGGTAGACCCATAGCTGCCGCGGGTTAACCCGCGACCATCTGGTTTTTAAATATGAGCTCTTGGCAGCTCATTTGAAAAAAAGAAGAAGAAGAAATGAGGAAAAACTCTGTCCATTTCAGCCTACAACCCCTGCTAGAGTGCTCTAAACTAAGTGATTCTTCTTTCTAAACACTTGTAAGCTCGTGCTTTGTAATATACTGAAGTTTAACCGGTGGAAACCGAGTTTTCAAGCGTCAAAGGCTATCTGAAGTCTTTTTAGCATCCCACTATAAGATATTTCAAATTTTTAAGCTTTCTACTACTTTTATATCTATATATACTAACGTTAAGAGTCTTTTCGAGTGGGTCTGCCCAGATCGTTGATCCATGGCATTTTATTGCTTTTATATGTATGTGTGTATATATATATATATACTTATATATATTCTATCCAGGCTCAATCGAGTTTCGAGCTCGATGGTATATATATATATATATATATATATATATATATATATATATATATATATATATATATATATATACTTTTATATAAATATCTACTTTATCAACTTTTATATTGTAGATATTTAATCTTGCACTTCAAGAGCTAGATTTGCTTAAATTTGTCTACTTCTAACTTTGACCAGTTCAAAAGTGACTAAACTGGAACCTTTGAAGGTAGAATGGTTTAGATTTACTCAAATCTAGATCTTTTTCTAGCTTTTGTGCATACTGCTCTTTCATGCAAGCCTAGGAATCATGTGATCATAGATTCAGCCTCTGAATCTACATTCAGTTCCCAAGATGGAAATTTTTCAACTGCAGCCAGCTTGTAAATTATCTATGGTGTCTGGATATCCTTAGATGGCTCTCATGACCACAAGGAGTTTGGCACTGCTATGTATCCTATTTTCTCGAAGATGCCTCGCATCTCAAAAATAAAAGCAATCAAGCCAAACATAATAAAATGGAAGAATCAAAGGCCTCAATTACTATTGAGCATAAAGGTTTGAAAAACCTGTTTTCTAAAACCTCACTGCTATATCTTGTTAAAATTGAAATTTTATACAAAAGTCAAACCCTTTGTATAAAGGTACAAACGAGGCATAGCACTACTTCCTAACAATTGCACATAGTTCTAACTCACACACACATATACAGAGATAAAAGTTAATTAAAAAGTGGCAGTAACCATGTTTTCCCGAAATTCGGGGGGTGACTAACACCTTCCCTCCGCTTAATCAAGCCCTCAAACCCTAACAAATCTTGATTTTGTAGACCAGTTAAACATTGTTCAATCATTGGGTCTTTGTGTAAACCTTTTCTCGGTTGAGTTGGTACAACCATTTAAAATTTACCAACTAGCGACTCTAAAAGTCAAATCATCGACATTTACATGTCAGACATTTTCAAACTTGTTTTTTCAAACAAAACTCATCCAAAATGAGAACACCAAAAGACAGGCACGTAAAGGGACAAATAAAAATCCCGACGTCGACAAGTGGAGACTCTGCTGGGGACACCAGTAAGAGGGCTTAAGCCGCTATTCAAGCTTTTCAAAACCTTTTATCTGCTTATGTGTGAATACTGCATTTACATTTAATGGATGTATACTAATGCTTTATTTACCGCACATTAGTGCTTCGCACCATATCTGCCTGTGATATTAGTGCTTCGTACATGTCATCAATTCCATACGGTGAGACGGGATGTATGTAAATATATGTTGTGTGATTCCTCTACCAGGAGGCTAACCCGTCGGTGTTTGATTACTAGACTCAAGGGAGACTAATTCTGCGAGGCTCAAGAAAGGCACCACCCAGATTCTCTCCAGTTGAAAAATCAGATTAACTTCCCATCTAGTAAATTGCGATGATCTAGGGACCTTCATGCCGAAAAGCTGCGAGAGTAACCTAAGATAGGCCTGCCTCTAATAAACCAAACGCGAAGGGAAGTCTCTTCATACCTTCCTCTTTTCAATTACCTATAATTTTAATTACTTTTAATTTCATATCCATGTCAAACTCAATGTAATGGAAAATATAAAGGAGTATGTAAATATGCATTCCTTTTTCATATCAAGACTTGTCATGCTATCCTGTCATCAAAATGACTGACATCCGTTTTGCAGGAGAACATTAAAACACTCCTAAAAAATGGACACATTGCATAGCATACAACATTTCCACGTTTTCCCAAACTAAACTACATAGTCTTTTTGTAGGGAAATGATTGGTCCCGTTACCCATTCAAAGTCCAAAAAGGCACTTAGCCCACCGTCAAACATGGTTACAAGTGCCCAGCCTGATCCTACTCTTGTTTTCCGCGAGGAGTTCGAAGGATTAAGGAATCAAATAACAGAGTTGGTTGTTCTCCTTAAAAAACTAAACAAATCAACAGAGTGTACGTAAATACCCATCCGAACTGAATCCTCTGCACAAGGAGTAATCCATGGTCCAGACAGAGAAGTCCCAATACCTGAGTCTCAGATTGAGAAGTCAAACAAAACCCTTGAAATCACCCATCTTAAAGAAGATCAAGACGCCGGTGATATTCGAAAGAAGGTTCTACAAATGGAAGAGACCATTTAGTCCATCAAAAGGATTGGAACGCATGAAAGTGTTTCCTATTTAGACCTTTGCATCTTCCTCGGGGTTCATTACCTGGAGAAATTCAAGACTCCCGATTTTAAGAAATATGATGGATTGCTACACCTACTTAAAAGTGTTCATTGGAGAGCTCAGATCCTACGCCAAGAATGAAAAGCTGAGAATGCAGCTATTTCAGAAGAGTCTAACTGGAGAAGCCAGAGTGTGGTATACCATATTGGATAACTCTAAAATCCACAGCTGGGAGGAATTAGCCCATACTTTCCTCAGTCAATACAGCTTTCAAACTCAGATGGATCCAGACAGGTATCAAATTACCAAAGTCTAGAAGCAAGTCAATGAATCATTTAGAGACTATGCCCAAAGATGGAGGCGTCTGGTTGCTCAAGTAATCCCATCCATGACAGAGACTGAGATGGAGATGACCTTCATATATATTCAAGAAGCTCCATTTTATGAGAGGGTCCTAGCCAGAATAGGAAAACCATTCTCAGAAATGATTAAGCACGAAGAAATGGCAGAGATGGGGTTGAAATTTCAGACGGTTCAAGACCTCACCACTTTAAAAGTCGTGGCTGAGCATATCCAATCTGGAAATTATGGGAACAACCCTTGGAGGGTCCATAAGAAGAAAAAAGAGGATGTCTCCTGGATATTGCAAGGGCAAACTCAAAAAAGCAATCAGTCCTTAAATTCTCCCTTGCCAAAGAATGGAGAAGTCAGGCGTTCAAGAGTGTTCACACCCTTTGGGGACTCACTGGAAAACATCTTCAAACTTCTAATAGCTCAGAAGAAAATCACTCATCTCCTTCCATCTACCAATCCAAGTGGAAAGGGGTTTAATACAACCAAAAAGTGTGCTTACCATTCTAGAGCTCCAGGCCATGACACCCAAGATTGTTGTGCCCTCAATAATAATATCCAGGACAAAGCCCGAGCAACCACACGTTCAAGATAATCCTCTCCCTCAACAGAAGGAAGAATATGTTAACATAATCAATAGAGGCAGTGGAGAGAGCTCCAAATATCTCAAATACGTGGGTGGTTTTCTCCAAACCAGCAAACATAACTCCAACAAGTGGGATTATTTGGAGTTCCAAATCATGATGGAATGAGAGTTAAAGGCTATTGATGAATAGGTTAATCAACTAATAGAACTGGTGATACATCAACACCAAGTCACACGACAGTTGTTCGGTCAGGAGTATGAAAGTCTCCTCTCCCTTATCATAAAGAATCCACCACAGACCCAAGAGAGTGAAATCTTGGAGGAAAAGCTTACAAGAAAAATAAGAGCCTAAGCCCGTCGGGACTTTGCCAGCAAAAGGGAATTCAACCAGTTGGGCCAACCGATGGAAGAAATCTTGCAGATGCTGATCAATGAGGGAAAAATCACAGTACTGCTACCCCCAGTCAATCCACGTTCAAAAAGATTTAATGATACCGAGGTCTGTCGGTATCACTCCAATACTCGTGGTCACAACACTGAAGGATGTTGGGCACTTCGCCATCTTATTCAAAATATGATTGACAGCAGTGTCCTGCAAATGGCAGACAATGACACCGCATCACTTGAGAGTGGAAATACATTACCTCCATGACCGCAAAGATGGAGGGAGATCATAGTAGTCATATCCTCTAAGGGAGACATAGCTGCAACACCCCTTATAATTTAACAAATCAAGCTCAAAGGAGTTGAAAACCCTTTGAAAGTGGTTGCACCAGAACCACTAATATTGCCATTTAGGTCGCAATGTCCTATCATCAGTCTTAAGAAAGTCTCATGGAACTATGGAGAGGTTGAAGGATCAACATCAAACAGAACTGCTGTGGTATCCAAGGAAAATCCGCTATATCTCCCTCAACGAGTGATGATGCCAGTCATCAGATCTAAGGGGAAAGTGCTCAAGGAGAAAATTAAAGAATTCCTCTACAAGATGGGACATAATGAAGACAAAGTGGTGCAAAGCTTGAAAGAAATACCACAACAGATATATATATTCTGGACTTGGTATTCTCTTCAGAAGATCATTAAAAGTTCTTAATGAAGATATCGGAAGAAGCCCACTTGCCAAAAACAGTGAATGTTGAAAAGTTTCATCATCTGGTGGATCACATTTTCAACAGCAATATGATATCTTTCACTGATGATAACATACCTCCCGAAGGGACATGTCATTGTAAGCCACTACACATAGCAATGATATCTTCCGGATATGTGGTCGGAGGAGTGCTAATAGATGGAGGATCATCCCTAAACATCTGCCCCTATGCCACATTGAAAAGGATGAACATCAATCTCAACCGGATCCAAAGCAGCCACACAATCATCAAAGCCTTTAATGGATCTCGGTGAAATGTTGTCGGAGAGGTTGAATTACCAGTGGAAATCGATCCACATACCTTCTACATATCCTTTCAAGTGCTTAAAATCACTACAGGATATAATTTATTATTGGGAAGACCTTGGATGCATATGGCGGGAGCCGTCCCATCCACTTTTCATAAATAACTTAAGTATATCATCAATAGTAATCTGGTCACTATCAATGTTGAACCAAAGTATCCTATCCAAAGTGATATGCCTCTAATTAGTTTTAATGAAGAAGTTGAGCTTATCAGCTTCCTAGCCCTTGAAGTGAGCAACACTAACTATTAACCCATCAGGGCTCCAGCTTTGAAACATAGAGTTTTTGTCGAGGTAATGTCGGCCAGTCAAGAGATGATATCCTTGGGTTTCCAACCAGAACAAGGGTTAGGAAAGAATTAATAAGGAATCAAATGTCTAATTCAAATTCCCAGCCAGACAGGGAAGACCGGATTAGGCTACTCCTCTAGGTCAAGTCACAGGAACCCGCACAAGCATACACCGGTTCCTTCATCTACAATGCTATTGCCTAAACCTACAGATGCAGATTTTGTACGGCCTCTAAGGAAAATTCATGTCTTTTTGGAGAGTATGTTGTTTCCTAAGCCCAGATTGGCTAATGGGAAAGAAGTCCTAATTTCAGACCTAGATATTGAGGAAAGGAATCAAAGGCTCAAACAAGACATAAAGAGATAGTTATCGAAGATGTAATTCTTGGTGCATACCGAGGGTATGAACAAGGATATCTTAGATGACGACTACTCAGATGTCATGGTCATTATTCAAGAGGAGGATGATGATAACCACCCCTTCATCACAGCTATCCACCAGGACTTAACCCTTGGTAATTAGAGCAGCACTCATTGCATTTGCTGAAAAGGGTAAAAAGGGAAGAAAATCCCTCTGCCATGTAGATATCAATAACTGCTTACTTTTGTTGCATAGTATTAGCAGTTACTTTTTTCATGTTATGCTAACACTTTGTATGATCAAGCAGTTTCAATATTAAGGGAAAACATTTTGTTTCAGGACTCAAGAGTTAGATTTGTATAAACTTCTTGATGGGATGCCAATTCTTCCCAAGGACTGCAACTTTGATGTAAACTTGGACTCTGACTTGATGGAGATTGAGCAAGAGGACTTTGAGGTGCCTGAGGAGATCAAAGAATAGGTCAAAGACAAACCTAAGCCAAACCTTGATCAAACCACCTCTTTCAACCTTGGAACCTCAGAAAACCCCAAATAAATCCAGATCGGCATGGACCTTACCCCAAGCCAAAGGAGTGACATGGTTGCTTTATTTACCTAATTCCAGAATATGTTTGCATGGTCTCATGAAGACATGATCGGTTTATCAACTGATATCGTAATTCATCGCCTACCCATTAAAGAGGGATTCAAGCTAGTCAAACAGAAGCTTAGGCGATTAAAACCTGAGTGGAGTTTGAAAGTTAAGGAAGAAATTGTGAAACAATTTTAAGCCGACATCATCACGGTATCAACATACCCTGAGTGGCTATCAAACATAGTTCCCATACCTAAACCCAGAGGGAAGGTGCGAGTATGTGTGGATTACAGGGATTTGAACAAAGCTTATCTCAAAGACAACTTCCTGGTACCATTTATCCACATACTCATTGATAATACAGCTCAGTATGGCATGTACTCCTTTGTTAGCTACTTAACCGGGTATCACCAAATCATGGTTGCTGAAGAGGACCGGGAGAAGACAACATTCATAATTCTTTGAGAAACCTTTTGCTACATACGATTGTCATTCGGCCTCATCAATGCCGGAGCTACCTATCAGCGAGCCATGATGGCTCTTTTCCATGATTTAATGCATAAAGAGATAGAAGTTTATGTGGATGACATCATTGTTAAATCTTGAAGGGAAGAAGAGCACATAAACTTTCTCAAAAAGCTCTTCAACTAGTTGCACAAGTATAACTTAAAGCTAAATCCTGCCAAGTACGCCTACGGCGTCAAGTCAGGCAAGTTATTGGGATTTCTAGTGAGCTACAAAGGCATTGAGCTAGATCTTGCCAAAATTCAGGTAATTACTGAGATGCTCGTGCCCCAGACAGAGGGAAATATAGGGATTTATGGGAAGAATCAACTTCATCAGCTGATTCATTTCTCAACTCATAGCAACCTATGAGCTCATCTTCAAGTTGTTAAGGAAGAATTCCTCCAAGAAATGGAACGAAGATTGTCAAAAAACCTTCATTTCCATTAAAGAGAAATTGGTCAAAGCTCCTGTCTTGGTACCTCCCAGGGATAACGTTCCCCTGTTTATGTACCTGTCAATCAATGACAATGATATGGGCTGCATGCTAGGACAAAATATGATAGAGGCCAAGAAAGAGCTATCTATTACCTCAACAAAAGATTCAACACTAATGAGCACAAGTATACCTTGATTGAAAAGACTTGTTATACATTAACATGAGCTTCCATGAGATTACAGGATTATCTCTATGGTCACACAACCCATCTCATATCCCGAATAGATCTTCTCAAGTACTTATTCAGTAAACCTATGTTGAATTTTCGAATGTCCAAATGGCAGTTGATCCTCCAGCAATTTGACATCATCTACATGACCCAAAAGTCTATCAAAGGTCAAGGAATTGTGGATCAACTGGACACAACACCATCAGGGGATTTTAAACCCTTGGAAACATATTTCCCCGATGAAGGGGTAATTAAAATTCAGCAACACCATCAGGAGGATACACTCCAGTCATAAAGGATGTATTTTGATGGAGCTGTAAACATGGAAGGTGCCAGAGCTGGGGTAGTTCTGGTATCTATTAAGGGAGAACAGTATCCCGTTGCCATAAAATTGCAGTTTGTCAGCACCAACAACACAGCTGAGTATAAAGACCGTATAATGGGGTTAAAACTAGCCCAATCCATGGGTTTCAAATGGCTAACTGTCTTTGGAGATTTTGATCTGGAAATCAAGCAAACCACTGGGGTCTACCATACCAAAGAATTACATTTGTTGCCTTACCATTGGCAAGTTATCCAGATGGCTTCGGAGTTTGAAGAAATATCCTTCCTCCACATTCCTCGAAATAGGAATGACTTTGCGGATGCATTAAAAACTTTAGCCTCCTTGATCAACATACCTGAAATGGGAGACATTATAAATATCAAATTTGCCCACTAAAAGGCCCCAACTTATGGGAATTATATCGAAGAAGTATCAGATGAGCTGTCTCCCATCCAACACCCTTGGTACCAGTCCATCAAGGTGTATTTACAAGATGGATCTATGACCACTGGGGCGAGTCAAGATGAAAGAAAGTGAATCCATAGAATGGCCATGAAATTCTATTTGAACGAAGACACACTTTACAAAAGAGATGTGGGACTAGGCCTTCTAAGATGCCTAGACAAAGACCAAGCTCATAGACTCATGGATACAATCCATGGTGGAGTATGCGGCCCACACATGAGCGGCCCTCTACTTGTCAAGAAGATCTTAAGAACATAGCATTACTGGCTCTCTCTCAAAGATGACTATAATGATCACGTCAAGAGATGTTATCAATGCCAAATTCATAGGAATGTTATCCATGCACCTTCAAGGGAACTCCGTAATATGAGTTCACCCTGGCCCTTCTCAATGTAGAGAATGGACGTGATCAAGCCAATCGAGCCCAAAGCCAGCAATGGTCGTCGGTTTATCTTCACCATGATTGACCACTTCTCCAAATGGGTAGAAGCATCCTCTTCCCCCAGAGTTACTAAAGAGGTGATCATTGGTTTCATCAGAAACAATGTCATTTGTCTATACGGACAACCAGAGGTGATTGTGTTAGACAATGCCAAAAACATCAACAACCAAATGATGGAGGAATTATGCAGTAAATTCCACATCAAGCATCTCAACTTCGTCATCTATCGTCCAAAGATGAATGGTGTTACCAGATTGTAAGAAATGGATGGTGAAGAATTTCCCCAAATCATCAACTCAGACATCGTGAAACGGAATTATGTCAGAAGTTACTTTCAAACCAGCATCCCAGTTCTGGATCATCAATCCATCAGTCAATTTAGGTTCTCAAAACCTTTTCACCACATCAGTTTATCACACCAGGGACGAACTACACAAACCTGATCTCCCTAATACACGGGAGTACGTAGTCAACCATTTATGGTCCCGTCTAACCTTTACAAAAATAAAAACAACACCCTTTCACCACATCAGTTTGTCTCACTAGGGACGTACTACGTAAACCTAATCTCCCCAATACACGGGAGAACGTAGGCAGCCATTTATGGTCCGGTCTAACCTTTACAAAAAATAAAAACAAAACCATCTTCACCACATACAACTTTCAACCTTTTCATGCTAGGTTGGATGCGACGTCCCCAAATCTGGGTACTTTTTACCTCAAATCTGGTACGTTACATTACGTCATTTCTATAACTATTGCAAAAGATATAAACATAAATTGTTTATACAATAAATCTTTACAACATAATCCCAAGGCCTACAACATTAACTTAATACATACCTTTGATATCTTAAAAGATTTACAATGTCATTTGCATTAGAAAAAAATTTAATAATTCAATCGGCATAATAATCAAATTCTGAAATTTGCCTTTACCTCTGTCTTTATCCAAGCCTTTATCTTAATCTAAAAATTTTATCATGATATAGCAAGGGTGAGCAACAAATTTTTCCAGCAAGTTTTAAATACAATGAAGATATATCATGATTACAAAGAAAGAATAAGTTGTCAAACTTTCAACAATATAATGATTGTGATCAATATTGTTGTGTGTCAACAATGAAAATGAAAAAAATTAATTGAACCATATGGTAATGAAGGTGATCAGCCTTTCATACCTGATGAACATATGCAACATGCACTAAGTGCGAATCAATAATCAGTATATATGTGAATAATCAACAATAATTATTCACTAACATGCTTTGAAAATACAACTCAAGTTTGAGTTAGGAAAACTTGCTTGTACCGTCGATTACTGTTATGCAATCTAATTTAATCTCTTTATTGTAAAGAGCTATCGTTGTTAAGATTTAACTTTAAATCAGCATATCATAGTATATCTCATAATACAAATACTTTATCAATAAATTATCTAACACTTAATCATAAAATCAAATATTAGATAACACCCTAACACCTCAGTATTATTATCGTCTTTTGAAAAAATTTCAATCACTATATCATATACATTATGATTTAGAACTTTAAATCTTTCATATTATAAGTTCTTCTTTATAATCTAGTAAGCAGAATACTAATACTATAATCTGGATTATTCAAACATACCAATCCAGCAACCTAGATTAACTAATCTAGCAACCTAGATTTACCAATCCAGCAACTTGGATTCAAACTGTCCTACAATCTAGCAACCTGGATTCCCTAATACAACAACTCGAATTCACCCATTTAGCAACCCGAATATAATAATTCAGCAAGCCGAATATAAGCTAACATAATTAATCCAATAGAAACTTTCAACAAACCAATTGAAGGACTCAAATTCTATATTCATGCTAGTTTTTTATATTTTGACATGTAATACACAATCATCCACCCCCAATTCATTTTAAATCCATTTTAATTCATTTTAGTTGCAATGTTTTTGTATTTCAGAGTAATACAATATTCAACCATCAATTTATCACTTTAAGCATGGAATTACAACCAAATTAAGCCTCTAAAACAGACCATAATATACACAATAAACTAAAAGTTCGTTTCTTCCTCTTATAAGCATAAATTCAGACTTGTTTTGGTTTGATTTCACTTGCAAATTACAATAATTAGATTCTTTAACACCCAATATCATATAATCAAGCCGTTTATTATCGCATACAATCTTAGCAATTCTAAGCTACATAGAAATTAAGAAAATATGAATAAGGAGTTTTAAAGTTGCTCATTACCTCTTAAATCTTCTTTACCCTTGATAGATGATGGAGATTACTTGATTAATCCCATGATTTCTCAAATTTCTTCTCAAATTTCCACAGAGTACTACCTTACTCTTTAAATTAGTTTTTCTAAAATGAACTGACAAATAAGTTTTAATGTGACTTTTTTTTGGTTGATCAGTTACTAGAAAATAAGAGGACTCTGTAGTTAAAATATGGAGAGTCTAAGCTATGTTTGGGAGAGCTCCAATAGGCTCCATGATTTATTTTCATTTTTTCCCTACTATATGTTATGTCAACGCTGGGAGGTTTTCAATTCTTAAATGTGTTTTTACCTTTTGATTATTTTGCTAAGTTAATTTATTTAAATGGTTAGTTTTAAGAAAGGACCAACATACATGTCGACGGTTTGAAAAGATTGATTTTAATGATTGGGCCAAATTAGACATAGTCGGCAGTTGGTATGAGTTCAAAAGGATGTACCAACGCATCCGAATTTTGAAAGGTGTTTGCAATATAACCCAATATGTGAATCCGTTTAATTGGTCTGGAGCCCAAGATTCATATAGTTCGGGGGCTTGCTTAAGAGAGGGGAGGGTGTTAGGCACCCCCAACTTCCGTGAAACATGGTTACCGTGACTTTTTTATTCCTTACTCATGAAATGTGTGTGTAAAAAGCTTTAATTTTGTAAAGGTGCTTGAGTGCTTTATTTTGAAAGTAGTGTTGTGCCTTTTTGGATCTATGTACGTAGGGTTTGATTTAAAGAAAAGTTCATTTTTCTAATAAAGCATATAAAAAAGATATTTTTAAAAAGATGGTTTTCAAACCCTTTGCCAAATAGGAATCGAGGCCCTTCGATACTTCTACTTTTTTTATTCTAGAAGCGGCTTGATTTGATTTTAATTGAAATGTGAAGCATCTCTGATGGATAAATCAAAACTACTAACTATAAGGGTCAGGCCCCTTATGGGCATGGAAACCATCGAAGTGAGCCCGAGCACCCACAAACCATGATTTCACTATTTCGAGGCCTTAAATCCAGATACCATTTTAAGGACCAATATTACATGTACAATGGATTGCAAGCTGACTATACAACCTAAACAAGTCCATCACGGGAACCAGATCTAAATCCATTGATTGAATCTTCTACCTTATGATTCTTAGGCTCACACGATATCATTTAGTAGCTTGCACGATGTATATTTTCACATATCATATACATATATCTCCTAACTCTGTTGGAATTTATCGATTAAATCCTTTCACACGAGTAGTTAAGCTTCTCGTTTCCTCTAGATATGGATTTAGGGTCGCATGGTAGCAAAATATTTACAAAACTTAAAAATAAACTAGATCTACCTAGATTTGTGCCTATCTAGCTCAATGGGTCAAGCTATAAAGATTTTGGACCGGTTAAATGCTAGATTAGGCTAGATCTAGTCAAAACACTACAAAAATAAACTATTTACACAAAATGACCGGTAAAAAGCTAGATCTATACACAACCAAGCATCATATATATATATAGCACTTATATATATATAGTACTTATATATATATATATATATATATATATTAAAGTAGTAAATAATCACACATCTGAGAAGATCTTGCAATATGGCTCAAGAATTGCACAAAGGAGTGCTAAAAGCTTTATTTCAACCAGCAGAAAGTTGAGATAACAAATTTATATGTATAGAAGTGTATAAAACTAAGAGTTACAGAGTTTGTGATGAAGAATCACTCTTTTTCTCTCTCTAACTCTCAGATTTCTCTCTCTAGAAACTTTGAAAATGAAATTTCTTTTCTACAATAAGTTGGGGGCTGTATTTATTAACCCCGACCAGCTGCGGGCGATAAGTAGGTTTTATACCTACTTATCCGGTATCTATTACTTGAATTAGTTACTTAAACCTATGTTTCTTAGTTACTTTTCATATATTTTATGTTATTTTGTAGGTTGTAACATAAAATTGGCATGAAGAAGCAAGGAAAAGCAATTCGGACATCTTTTGGACTAAAATATGCAAGCAAATACAAGATGGGGAGATTGCAAGGCCTTTTACACTATGTTGGATGCATATTCTTGGCTTGGAACTTGAATTATACTTTAGAGCTTTTTCTTAGCTTTTCGGAACATCTTGAATCATCCCAATCGGAGTTCAGATGCGAGAGTTATGGCCTTTTTATCAACGAAGATCAAAGCTAAGAGTTCTCATGCTTGCAATTTACATATAATCTACTTCAAGCTCGATTTAGATCTTGTTCTAGCAATAATTTCTCAATTATCAAAGAATGAAAGTTGTAGACCTCGTCGATAGCTTTGATTTGATAGGTGGAAGGCCTCGTAACTCCTCCTAGATCAAATGTTATGACCGTTTTACCAGAGGACGTCAGGGCAGAAAAGTGACCCCCGCTGGGGCGGGATTTCCCTTCACAAAATGCCCTCCGAGGCGGGTATACCAGTTGGAAAATAGAACCATAGCCCACCGGGGCAGGCCCTTTACAAGGCTAGACCCCGCTGGGGCGAGGGTACACGCAGAAAACTTAATTTTTGTATAAATTTGAGTCCAAGAAGGATTGGTTCGATCCGATTGACTCAAGAACTTCCAAGAGGACTGAAAGACAGATAAAGAGATGTATAAAAGGGGGAGAATCACATAGATTATAGGGGGGAGAGGATTCTATTAGATTAGATTATAGTAGAATAGGAGAAAACACTAGTTTTTATGAGATTTGGAGATTGAAGCGACTTGGAGACCTTTGAAGATTCAAAGTAGGAGCAAGGAGAGAGAATCAAATCTACAGACAATAGATTCTATCTTCTCATCTTCTTTTATTCTTATCTTTTAATGTGTATTCAAGTGTGGATTCTTAGTTTTAATTCAACGAACTAATTCTTTGTTTGAGATTACAATGGATCTTATTGTGTAGTTTATTTTAATATGATTCACTATCAATTATTATGTTCTATTGTGAGGATTGTCTATTGTGATTTGGACTTAATTGTTTAATTAATTGGCCATCAAATACCGTGATAATCTATATAAACTCGAGAGATAGAGTATAGATTTAGATCTGATCATAATAGCATGTGTTTATGATTTCTGCATAGATGGAATTCATGATTCGTGTTTAGGATAAAGATATGCCTTTACGCCATATGTAATCTTATAAAGAACTTGTGCTTTAAATCCTTTTTAATTGTAATTCACATAGAGATATAGTGGATTAGTTAATTAGGGTGTCTTGCTTAATTCTATCATCTGTGGATTTAAGTAAGTATGGGTAGTATGCATCGAGAGGTGGTTTTATATGCTTTAGTGCTCTTGAGTAACAATTCAGAATAGAGAATAATTGATGAGAAGTGTGTTAACTTAAATGAAACAATAAATGAAGTTGTGATTTTAAATCTCCGTAATCTTAATTTAACTAGTGGAATTTAATAGTAGTTTAATTATATAATTTGAAATTCATTCGTTTAAATAAGATTGAGTTGGTTACGGGTTAGTACTTGGTGATTTTTATTAAACAATTCCTCGTGGGAACGATACTCTACTTTCACTTTATTACTTGTTGACCACGTATACTTGTGTGTTGTGCGTAACTAGATTTTACCCAACAAGTTTTTGGCGCCGTTGCCGGGGAATTAGTTTAATATATCTTTGCCAATATTAGCTTCAATCAAATTAGTTTTAATTTAAACTTTTCTTTCTTTCTTTATTTTTATTTTATTATCTTTTTATTTTTCTCTCGTTTCAGGTACCATGGCTGGATGCAATTATCAAAGTCCATATTTGAATATGAATCCACCAAGGGACACAGGAATTGATGGACTCAATGCATTTTTTGCATTATCAGCACAACTTGAGACACTTTCGAGGAGGTTGGACGTTGTTGCAGCCCAACGTAATCGAAGGATAGCGGTTACTTGCAATTATTGTCTTGGCAATCACCCGAGTAATCAATGCACCATCAGTCTTGGGCCGGTACAGTATGGTGGTAACTTCCTCAACAAATATTCTTATCCCAGTTATAATCAAGTTTGGGGGTATCACCTTGATTCTTCATGGAGCTATAATTATCAAGATCAATATTCTACTCCAAATCCAACATACACGCCAAAATTCTCATATCAACCTCCATTAAAAGAAGAAAAGTCAAAGTTGGAGGAATTATTATCAAAGGTCATAGCAAACTAAGAGGAGATGATGATGAGTCAAGAAATATCGAGCCACAATTTTCAGCACCAGATGGAACAACTCATCACCACTTCAACTTATGGTCCTCAATACATGGATTCAAAAAGTAAGACAGATAATTCAAGATTGGAGGAATTGTTGTCCAAGTTTATAGCATCAAATGAGGAGAGAATGATTAATCAAGAGAAGTCAATTCAGAATCTTCAGAATAAGATAGATTAAATCACCAAAGCCGTAAGCAACCTTCCTCCAAACACTTGGCTTTATGGCATGGATGACGAAATTGACGGAGAACCCGAACCAAATTTGCAACTGGATGAGCCACAAGATATCGGAAGTGTGGAGATAATTCGGGATAATGAAATAGAGGTCGACGAAGATCAAACTGGGTCTCCACCAAAGATCAAAGAATCAGTCAGATTTGCAAAATCATGCCCACTTGGTAGTCATGTCGTCGACAAAGCTCTTGATAACATAAGAGTGAGTATAATTTTGAATCTATGGTGGGACGAAAAAGAGAAGATAGATGAAGAGCCCATTGTGTGTGACAAGCTTCCATGCCCCAAAGTGATCACATACACAATGGAGAAAACACCTAGCTGTGGGACATTCTTGATTGAGATCATACCAAATCAGAGCATGCTAGGTGACTTTGATGCATTGGCCATCGCCTGTGGGAACCTCCAAAAGGATAATTTGTTACTGATGGATGAAGGGTTCCTCAACTTCCGAAGAGGAATTGGATAGCGTTGACCAGACAAAGTCAGGTTGAAAGACTGTAATTCAAGCGCTAACTGGGAGGCAACCCAGGAATTTTTATATTTATATGTTTTACTAGTTTATTTAGTAGATAGGAATTAATTTTCTTATTAAGTTCTCTTACCAATCCAAGTGCTATTCTAATCCATGTTGTCTCTCTTAATTGCAGGTATTAAAGGTTCAATGGACAGGCAAAAGATTATGAAAAGGTTATTCAAGTCCAATTCAAGTGTGGTGCCCAATTTGTTCCAAATGCCTAACCTATTCTCCAAACTTAGTGGACTAGGAGGAGGATTGTTATATTTTCATGGAAGTCTTCTGCTTTACTTTTTTCTATTTCAGCCATTGAGGACAATGTCTAGTTTAAGTTTTGGGGTATTTTAGTGTTGTATTGCATATAGTTAGTTATTTACATTGTAGTTCATATAGTTATATTTAGTTTTAACATTCAGTTTCTTTAAAAAAAATTGAAAATTTTCAAAAATAGTAGTTAGTTTACTATGTTTATATAGCATTTAGTACATATTGCATAAGTCCTGTTGTTTGATATTTACAGTTTGTTTTGGCCAATGATGAGATTGGAATTGGGTAGACAAGTATAGTACTGACTATTAGAGCTTTGATGTGATTTCTTGTTAGGAATTGAGTATTTTTCTGTTTGAAACTTGTATAATAAGGATAGCATGGTAAAAACAACTTGTTGATTGAGTTTAAATTGATATATAATGGGATTCTGAAGGATAATGCTAGTTTGAATGAAAGAATGACAAGAATAAGTAGTGATGGCTAAAGTTAGACAAGAACCTAAGTTTGGGAGAATATTTGGGGTATATAAGCTATATAAAAAAAAGAAAAAAAAGTATGAATAAACACCGTGGTGTACTTGTCTATTTTTGTGGCCTTTGTTACTTGAGTAAGTAAGCCCAAGGGGATTGTCTTTACACCTAGCGCCATAAGGTCTTAATGGTCTGGGAGTCGTTGGTAGAAAGCTCGTTAAGGTAGCATTGAAAAGCCTAAGGGAATAAGACATTGCATAGCTATGTGTATATAAAATTAAAAAAATGAATAAAACGGGAAATAAGAGTAAAAAATCCCCCGTAGATGAAAAATAAAGCATAAGTATCCCATGTTAACCCTCGATATTGGTAATTGTTTGATTTTAGTTGGATCTAGCTTGTTTTTAGATTTCTTGAGTTTACACTATATGATGCCTTCGAAGAGACTTATTATGTGTTAAATTTTAATTTATATCAGTTAACATTGTTGTGGAGCACACACGCACTATATTAGCGATAACAGTCTAAGATTTAATGATTGATTGGGAAATTATTGATTTGTTTTGATATGATGTATTATCATGTTTACTTGATTTCTCTAAGGCCGATTGATTAGACTTGTTTCTGTCATTACTGCTAGGTTCGTAGGCATGTAGATTAGTTGCATTGCATAGCATTGTTGTTTTATGTTTTTGCTTAAAGACAAGCAACGGTTTAAGTTTAGGGGTATTTGATAAGTAGGTTTTATACCTACTTATCCGGTATCTATTACTTGAATTAGTTGCTTAAACCTATGTTTCTTAGTTACTTTTCATATATTTTATGTTATTTTGTAGGCAATGACATAAAATTGGCATGAAGAAGCAAGGAAAAGCAATTCAGGCATCTTTTGGACTAAAATATGCAAGCAAATACAAGAAGGGGAGATTACAGGGCTTTTAACACCAAGTTGGATGCATGTTCTTGGCTTGGAACTTGGATTATACTGTAGAGCTTCTTCTTAGCTTTTTCGGAACATCTTGAATCATCCCAATCGGAGTTCGGATGCGAGAGTTATGGCCTTTTTATCAACGAAGATCAAAGCTAAGAGTTCTCACGCTTGCAATTTACACAGAATATACTTCAAGCTCAATTTATGTCTTGTTTCGGCCATAATTTCTCAATTCTCAAAGAATTAAAGTTGTAGAGCTATTCGATATCTTCGATTTGATAGGTGGAAGGCCCCGTAACTCCTCCCGGATTAAACGTTATGGCCATTTTACCAAAAGACGTCAGAGAAGAAAAGTGACCCCCACCGGGGCGGGCTTTCCCTTCACAAAATGTCTGCCGGGGCGGGCATACCAGCTGGAAAACAGAACCATAGCCTGCCGAGGTGGGCCCTTTACAAGGCTAGACCCCCGCTGGGGTGGGGGTACGCGCAGAAAACTCAGTTTTTGTCCAAATTTGAGTCCAAGAAGGATTGGTTCGATCCGATTGACTCAAGGACATCCAAGAGGACTTAAAGACAAATAAAGAGACTTATAAAAGGGAGAGAATCACATAGATTAGAGGGGAGAGAGGATTTTATTAGATTAGATTATAGTAGAATAGGAGAAAACACTAGTTTTTATGAGATTTGGAGATTGAAACGACTTGGAGACCATTGAAGATTCAAAGTAGGAGCAAGGAGAGAGCATCAAATCTACAGATAATAGATTTTATCTTCTCATCTTATTTGTAATAACCAGATATTTTCTATATAATTCACTACAAAAAATGGGCCTTTAGCAACGATTTTTTGGGCAAAAATTTATAAGTCGTTGTTAAAAGTATATGTTTAGCAACGAAATTTGTCCTTCGTTGCAGATTGTATCAGGCTTTCACTTTTTGCAACAAAATTCATAAGTTATTGCAAAATTTTGTTGCTAATTCATTGGCGGGAAAAAATTTCGTTAGAAATTCGTTGAAAAATTTTCAGCCACTTGATTTCTCGTTATCGTGGGCAATGAATTTTTTTTGTTGCTAAAAATAGGGATTTAGCAACGATTTTTTAGGCAGCGACTTTATAAGTCGTTGCTAAAAGAGTATGTTTAGCAACGAAAGTTGTCCTTCGTTGCAGATTGTGTCATGCTTTCACTTTTTGCAACAAAATTCATACGTCGTTGCAAAATTTGGAAACAAAATTCGTTAGAAATCCGTTGCAAAATTTCTAACCACTTGATTTCGTTGCCTAATATGGACCACATTCATTAGCAACAATTTTTATTTTTCGTTGCATATTTTATACAACTTTTTGCAACAACTATTAAAATATTGCCTTAAATTAAGATAATCCCAATAAGTATGTTTTTATAAGACCATATTCGGTATTCGAAGAATTGCCAAAAAAATATTTGTATTTAGTATTTAAAAATTATGTCCAAATGCGGAACATATTCGTTTCCATTTTTTATTCGAATAAACAAATTATTCAAATATCTAAATTCGAATGTCAATCACCTAATAAACAATTTATTCAATTTATTTATAAAAAGTAAAAATAAAAAAATATTGACCAATTACTAACAAATCACAACCATTTAAAGTTGTAAAAATACATATCATAAATGGGAGACATATCAAATACATCATCATTCATAATTGATCATAAAAATCAATTAAAATTTACTAATATAAATTGTACATATAAGCTGAATAAATTGTACTTATAAGTTGCTGACGTGGCACACGTCAGCAGGTCTGACGTGATATTTAATATTAAAATTTGACACGTGTCCGTTGTTGATGTTGCAAGTCTTTTGAATTTTTTCCAAAAATTGCCTCTCTAGAGATTTGAACTCGCAGCCTCACATTTAGAATTTTGGTCATATGACCGGTCATTACACCAAAAATGGCCTCTAGCGAAGGAAATTTTGTGGAGGAATTTATTCCTTCACATGAAAAGTTGTTTAGCGAAGGAACAGTGAAGGAAAAAAGTATAGTGACAATATAGTTATTAGCGAAAGAAACATCCGTCACAATTTATATTTTTTTTCTTCGCAAAATTGGGGCGATAGAAAGATTTTTGGAGCCAATTTATGATGAAAATTTGCGAGGAATAAATCTATATAGTGAAGGAATTATTACTCACTATATATCATTATTCAGAAGTTTTTTGCGAGGGATAAAATTGGTCGTTATCTTGTTCTAAATAATTTTTTTGAATTAATTGTGGTGAATATAAATACCTTAAATATTTTACAATAGTAAATTTAATTTTAATAACACTTTTTAAGTAACTTACAATATCAACTATTTATTTTAATAAACTATAAAGTAAATAACTTTACGTTATGTTAAACTTTAAAATTTCTCCATAAAAGTTTATTTTTATGATCATGATTAAATAAAGTTAAAGTTAAATAAAAGTAAAATTAAATAATCCAAAAGACTTTAAATTTTATTTTAAGTATATAATATTAATTCAAAAAGTCTTTTGGAGATTAATTTAAAGTAACTTTATTTTTTGGTATTGTATTTAATATTCAGTTAAATAACAATTTGGGAGGGCTTTAATTAACAAAGACTTTTGGATTATTTAATTTTATTTTTAATTAGTTCAGTACTAAACCATAAGAAAAAATCAAAAAAAAAAAACTTAACCTTATTTATTTGAAGTACAGAATTGTGCTTGTTTCAAAAAAAAAGAAGAAGAAAATAGTATATTAGTGTGTATGACTCGTACGAGAAAGGGAATCAAGCCAGATCAAGGTTTCGCTCAATCCTTTCCCTCTGTGTTGTTATTTTCCCATTAACTCTGATTATTTTCCTTCCATTTTTCATTATTGTATTGACAAGCGCACACAAGCACAAGCACAATTACACAAACACATATTCATCTCTATCACACACATTCACACACTAAAAACTAAACCCTAATAGCTATGACTTTTTTTGCTCATCGTTCTCGATACTAATTTTAATCTTAGGCTGCTTAGGCTGCTTAGGCGGCTCTCTACAATTGATCCATATATGTTGCTACCTTTCCAATTCTGGCTTATAAAGTTTCAGATTGTTTCAGCAATTGATCCATATAGTTTCAGATTGTTTCAACATGTTGGAGAATCATTTGTTAAAGTACTGATTAGATTATTTCAGATTGTTTTAGATTGTCTCTGCAATTGATCCATATAGTTTCAGATTGTTTCAACATGCTGGAGAATCATTGGTTAAAGTACCCTTGCTGGGAGCTGTCTCATATTTGACACTGGGTGTTTCTCCATTTTGCATAGCTTTTGTTTGTTGTATGGGCAATTTTTCGCGTACCATTTCATTTTTTGCTTGGATAGGTCAAGATATTCTTGTAAGAAAATTTTCCTCATTGTCTTATAAATTAGTTTTTAGATTTTTCTCTTTTGGTATTTACATGATCATCCAAGTCCTGGAGAAATATGGATTCCCTTCACCCATCTTTTACTCCAAAATGCAATTGTTCTTCTGATGCATCTTCACCACCTGGAAAATTCAACTCTATAGTTTTACCAGTTCCAATAGTATATCCAAGAATTATGCTAAGATTTTCCCCAACTTTGACTATAAGTTCATGGCCATTTGAGGTTGCTTATGAATCCACGATAGCACCATACAATTAATTTAGATGACTACAATGTCAAGCTTGCTTTCTGCAACCAAAAAATGAAAAACAAAACAGAGAATATTTGACTGGGCACAAACATAGTTTTCATCATCGATATGAATTCCTAAAGTTTAATTTTTCTTTATTTTTCCCTCTTCAATCAGGGCATTGCGCTGATAATAACAGTTCTTCAAATCATACGTGTACCTAATCTCAAGGTGATGATCTAAGTTATGCTGATGATAATGGCCCAAGATACTTGCTTCCACCTCAGAATGATGATACAGCAGAGCTGGAAAATTTTCTTCTAGGTAACAAATTTTAAAAGTTATTGAGGATGCCAAGACCGACAAATTGTTGAAATTTTCCTTTAATTAATTTAGGGTTGAACTTCTACCTTAGTCTGGTTTTGATGGTGAATGGAATGCTATGGTTCTGCAAACTTATTTGGGATGTTATATACTATATTGGTCTAGTTTTCCTTCACAATATGTTCAGGTATGCCACCCTTGATTGCCTTATAAAGTTGAAGTGCACCTGACATCACATTATGGTTTTCATGGTATGTAATAATCCTACCTTTCCATTTTATACAGTTCTTTAAATCATATAGCCTTTTTGCCTTTGTTAGTTTTAAGTATTTTTAGCTCTTTTCTATAGAACTGTTTATTCATCTTTGCAAATTCTGGACTTGATTAACTCGGTTGTTAAAATAGGACCTAAGAGCTTTCTTAGTGATTTGCACTTAATAACGTGATCAATCGTTTTTGGTATTGAAAAACTTGATTTTTTTGAATTCTAATAATTGGTCACTGAGAATGAGCTGCATAAATATGACTATTGCTGCAATTTTTGATGCATTCTTGCTACACAGAGAATCACTTCCTATGGTTGGTTAAATTGATCTAGTGTTAGTAGGGTACATGATGTGAGAATTTGCAAAATGAGATAATAAATTAATGTTATGAGCAACATGCTTTAGCTACTTCCCTGATTTTTAATAAAATTAATGTACTAATAAAAATTCAGAAAGAAACTCTTGTGGAAATATGATTGCAGTGAGTTTGAAAAGATCATTGGCTATAGATTGTTGGAGGTACTTTATCAGGATATCTCAATTTTTTATTTACGTATTCTTAAATTTTGGGTTTTCAGTCCATCTGATTTTAGGTTTGGCTAAACCTTTATGTATGTGTGGTTTTGTGTCAGGGGAATGATAATGGTTTTGCAAACATTTTTATCTAGAGATGACCAAAATAGATTTGTCTAGTTTTTCTTCTCCATTTGTTCTGGCACCATTGATTACCTTCTGAAGTTGAAGAATGCCTATCATCACAGTATGCTTTTATGGCATGTTTAATCCCATCTGTCAAGTACTACAAATATTTGGAAATATATGGAACAATAATGATTGTAAAGGTGCAATGATGGAGGAGTGGCATCAGAAGCTGTAAAATAACACTAGTCCAGATGATGTTGTGATCTGCTAGGTATTAAGCTACCATGTGGGTGGATTTTTATGATTTACATTTTTATAATTTTCCACAAACTAAATGTTTCCACAAATTAAATGCTTTTGCAGGCTCTAATTGAATGCATCAAAGCTGACTTTGACATCAACATTTACTGGAAAACCCTTAATGAGAACGGAATAACAAAAGAACGACTTCTAAGTTATGATCGTGCCATCCACTCTGAACCAAATTTCAGGAGAGATCAAAAAGATAGTCTTTTACGTGATCTAGGGAGCTACATGAGAACGTTAAAGGTTTCTCTATGATCTAAACTGCATTTGACTATTAGTTAGATTATTATGGAAATTTGAAGTGTTATACTTAGTATGAAGAGTGTTCATAGGTCCATACATTTTCTTCCTCGCCAAAGTATTTTTTTCCCCAATGAAGTAATTGACCAAATGATGAAACCAAGCTTAACAAGATTTGACTTTGAGAGTAGTGTGAGGAGACCTAAGAGTAAATATATATAAGTTCTACCGATTATTATGGGCAATTTTTCTAATGAAGTACATTTTTTATTTTTTTCCTTACGTGAGATATTCTCTTGAAACTTGAACATCTTGGTTTTGTTTTTACCGATATTTACTCACTTTTTTACAATTATAACTAAGTTCTTTGATAATCAATGTGTAGGCGCTTCATTCAAAAGTGGTCTTGAGTCCGCAATTTCAAATTGCATGGGCTACAAATCAAGTAATGTCTATAAACTGGGTGGTCTTGCTTTCAAAGATGATGTCCTTTAAATCATTTGAGTAAGAAACATAAATTCTCTTCAGGGACAAGGCTTCATGGTTGGGGTGCACATAAATCCTGTATCGGGATTACCATTTGGTTTTTCGGTAATGTTTTCTGGGATTCCTTAATAATCTCAACCTTGTGCTAATATTTTTTAATAAGAATGTGTATGCTATGAATCTATTATGCAGGAACTGCTCCAATTTGTCCTAGCACATGTGGAAGATAAAAATATGGAAGCCCTTCTAGAGGTATTAAAAATTTTAATCTAGGCTTCTGGTCTTTTGAGTTTCCTTAGTACTTTAGGTTCCAGAATAACATGTTCCGGGATAGAGACAAAGTGTTGTAATTCAGGGAATACTAGACCAAATGGCCATCTCAAGGATCTACTATTTTTGGACATTGCCCTTGATTCTACTGTAAGGACAACCATTGAAAGAGGATACGAGGAATTGAATAGTGATACACCGAGGTAAATGAGTGTAAAAATCAGCATCCTTTAGTTCAAGAAACCACTATAATCTTCCTACCAAAGATTTTTTTTTTTACATGAATTGTTGTCATCTTCTGGTCTAATCGCATATTAAGGGCTTTCTTTAGCTCCATTACTGTTGGTTTGGGATGGGGTCTTAAGCTTCAAATTCGAATGTGATCATGACCACTTGGTTAATTATTTATTTATTTTGCAGAAGTTATGTACTTCATCACTCTTCTTCTTGAAAACCTTACGTTTTCATCAGATGATAATGAGGATCTCATATATTGCTTAAAGGTATGTTAAATTACCTTGGATTTGTAGCCTTGCAATTTTTCAAAATGGGTCTTAAGCTTCAAACTCAAATATATATATATATAAGTAAACATTTTTTTTTGGTAAATATGAATTAAATTATCAAAACTGTTTATGGAATGATAATTATACATGTTTTACAGTAAGTGCAAAATTACTATCATATATAATATAGGCTGTATAGAGGATGGTCACCATGGGAGGGAGTGTTAAAATATAATATACGTTATTGGATCCGTTCTCTAATAACTAATCTTTTAGAGTAACTCGTAGCTTAATTTAAGTTATTCCAGTAAATCTGTTGTTATTCATGTTTGTAAAATTGGGGTTTGATATTTTTCTTGCAGTATTGAAGGGGTTTCATAATTTTTCTTGCAAAATGAAGTTAAAGGCTCAACCTTGACTTACTTGAAGACGAAGATAATGAGGAGCTAACAATTACTACGCTTTATAGCAAGAGTTTTTTTTCATTGTGTAATATCTATGGATATATATTGTAGGTGATATGGCACTAGCTTTTGGTAACAAGTCTTGTAATTTTAGTGTGTATATTGGCTATACTATCTTTGTATACATTATATACTTTTGAAATGAAATAATAATTAGTTTCTCATTTAGAATATATAAAATTTATGTGCACATTTTTGTTATTTATATTTTAATGAGATATTATAATGAAGAAATGAACATTAATGAAGGATTATTTTCCTCATTAAAATCTTTTTTTAGTTAATTAGTTAGTCATCAATGAAGGATTATTTCCTCACTAATTTGAAGATACATTCTTAATTTATAATTAGTGAAGGAAAATTTTCTCTCGTTAAATAAATTTGTTCTTCATAATATATTATTTGTGAGGGAATAAAGTTATTCACTAAATTCAAATAATTCTTCTTAAAATATTATTTGCGAAGGAAATCAATTTTTCACTAAATAACAATATTCCATTACCAAATACAATTTGTGAATAAAAAAGTTATTCACAATATATCCTTCACAAAAAACATTTAAATACTACTTAGCGAAGGATACCCAATTGCGAGGAGGTTTAATGAGAGCAATCATATGAAGAAAATATTTCTTCGCAATAAATCTCTTGTGAGTGATATAGTATGTCTTGTGAAGGATTAGTCCTTCATTAGAGGCCATTTTTGGTGTAGTGGCTGGAGCAACATGGGTCAACTGTTAATATCTTGCAAGAATTAATATTTATATCAAAACATGACATTTCCCCCATTACTTCTATCAGAATTTGAATCGTCATTGCAATCTCTTTTTTTTAAGCGATTATTTTTTTAAGAAAAATTTAACCCAAGCTTTTTTAAAAAAATGAATTTTATTTTCTTAAAAAAAATTATGTACTAACTCCACTTTAAAAATCAATACCAACGCTGGAATCTCTTTTTTGGAAATTATATTTTTTTTACAAAATTACTGCTATTTTTTTAAAAATGAATTTAAGTTTCTTTTTTTCAAAAAAAAACTTATACCAACTTTTTTTAAGTGGCGTTAGATTTGTATTTTTTGATTTTTTTTTAAAGTTACTTTATAAATCAAATTTTTAAAGTTACTTTATGAATCAAAAGTCAAAAGCTTTAGATTTAAAAATGTATGAGGAGAAGAAGACAAAACTTGGAGTTAAATCTAAAAAAATCTTTTAAGTGTCGTTCGATTTGTATGCTTCAACCATATATCCAGTAATTATTTTTTTTAATAATAATAGTAACAGATAGTTATTTGAAGGAGAATAATAATAATAATAATAATAATAACAATAATAACAATAATAATAATAATAATAATAATAATAATAATTGTTATTGTTATTACTCTTGAGTCTGTGCAGTTAACTACTCCTTCCTCTCCTGAGGTGCCATTTCTATTTCTCTTTCTTTCCATCTCTATAGATATATATGAATGTGATGATGCAAGTTTGCTTTTGGGGTCAAACACGCCAATGACTTGATTTTAGTAGTGATGATACTCCATATTACACTAATTTGATTTATTCTAAATTACATGAATACCCTAGTGGTAAAATCTAAGTTGAATTGTATGCATGCATACCTATAATCATAAATTCATAATAATTTAGTGGTAGAAGTCTTTTTTTTAATTATTGTATAAATTTTAAATTTGAGTCTATTTATTGACAAAAGTTAGAATTTAGTGGGTGTTACAAATTGAAGGTAAATTTTTCTTACATTTATTTTATTTTTATTATTATTTTTATTATTATTGTGGAAATACGTATGCAAAATCCCTTATGATCGGTATCTCTTCTAGCTTCGCACTCTTCTTCTGCGTATCGACTATGTAGGCTAAGTATCCTACACATCCTTGTCTCAACAACTTCTCGGCTTTGCATCACCGCTGAATAACTTGCTTGTCGAGGTGACTTCTTCAGAAAAGAACACAACCTTTGATTGGTCGTCATAAGGTTAACACACTTCCTTTGGCAATCAATTATTGCTCCATAATTGAATAACCAATCCATTCCCAGAATAACATCAAACTCACCAAGTCTAATTGGTATCAAATCTACCATTATCTCATGACCTTTTATATCCACTCTACAATTCCTATATATGTATCTGACAGGAATCACTTCTCTATTCGCAATCTCTATACTTAAGAGAAATTCTAATTCTTCTTGAGGCAAATCTAAATTCTGAGCAAATTCATCGGTTATAAATGAACAAGTAACACCCGAATCAAATAGTACATAAGCATTAATACCATTAATCAAAATGATACCTGACACCACATCTTTAGACTGTACAGCATCCTGCACGGTCATATTGAAAATCCTCGTAGTATGTCGACTTGATTGAGCTGGTCCAGTGACAGTCAATGTGCCACCACCGTTGTTATTTCCTTTTCCACCACTTGCACTTCCTGGTGGCTTTTTAGGACAATCACGAGCCATGTGATCCTTTAAACCGCAGGCAAAGCATACTCCTTTCTTCGGACTAAAATAGTTTGGTGCAATGTGTCCCTCCTGACCACAATTGAAACACACCCGCTTTCCCTTCAAACATACCCCAGTATGGTTCTTCCCGCAAGTTGCACAAGCCTCAAACTTTTTCTTCTGCTGATTTCCTTGTTGTCCTCCCACCGTCGAATTCTCGCTCCATTTCCTCTTCTGATTATTACTTCCAACATTACTCCTACCCGCCTTATTCTCATTCTCATTCTTCATCTTCTTATGTTCTTGGTTGTACTTGGTCAAGGCATCGCTTCCACCTTCCGCGATAATTGCCTTTTCCAGCACAGCCGCAAATGTGTTCAGCTGGAGCATTGAAACCTTGTTGTAAAGCCAGAGCTTCAATCCTTGTTCGAATCTTCTTGCTTTACGTTCATCAGTATTGACTTGATAAGTGGCAAACCTTGCCAACTCGTTAAATTTCACAGCATATTCTGGCACCGTCATCGTTCCTTGCTTCAACTCCAGAAATTGCACTTCCAGCTGATTCCGAGAACTCGCTAGAAAGTACATTTTGAAAAACATTTCCTTGAATCTATCCCACGCTATCACTCCTTGTCCTCCACGAACCTTATTTGCTTTCCACCAGTAGCTAGCTTCAGACTTCAGCATGAAAGTTGCGAACGTAGTCTTCTGATCTTCATTAACTCTAGCAACGTCAAACACCTTCTCCATTTCCATAATCCAGGTTTGGGCTTCCACTGGATTCATAGACCCTTGAAACTCTGGCGGTCCAACCGCTTTGAATTCCTTGAAAGTCGTGACTTGAGCTTGCGGTTGATTCGCAACTGCACCCGTCAACAGAGCTACCAACTACTGAACCGAATTAGCATTAGTCTCGTTGTTATTATTAGTAAACCCCTCTGGAGGTGCTTGTTGACGTGGTTGTCTTCTTCTAGGAGGCATTTTCTGTTAAAATATACGCTTATTAGCTCATTACTCAACTTCTTGGGTATTTGAAGTTTAACTTAAATATTCCAAGATTAAAGCTTTAACACATAACATTTCAAACAAACTTTAATGTTTTATTCATTCATAATGTTTTAAAACATACTTAAAATAGCATAACCACTATAATCATTCACTTTCCTGAACTAAACAAGTTCCAAGATTAGATACTCATACTATCCCTTTTTTCATCTCAAAATAAGGGATTCACAGTTTATCTATTCACATAATTGACCACCTATTATTATCTATCTTATTCTATCAAGGCATATTAAGACGTCGCAAGGCATCCTGACGCTCTTCCTCCATGATACGATACGCCGTTCTGTGATCCATCACGAACCATGGCGAATTCTCAAACTGAGGTGGGTAATAATAGACTCGATCCTGGGCTCTATCAATCGACGAATTAAAAGCATAATCCATCTCTTTCATCTTGGCTTTCTTCACTTGGACCTTAGCCTCAGCATGGTCTGCACGTTGAGTCGCCTTCATCCATGCATCCTCTGCTCTTGCACGCTTAACTGATTCCTCCTTGAAATCATCTTTCAATTTTTCCATGTCAGTCTTCATATTCTCGTGTACCGCCAACAGGTCTTCATGCTGACCCTTTGTATGAACCAGATCCCACTCCGTGTTTCCAAGTTTCGAATCAAGTTCCTGAATCTCTGGATCCTTCTGCTCCATCAAAGCGTGATGCATCTCAACCATTTCCTTCAGCTCCTCAACCTCGTCCTGTAACTCTATGTTACAGTCATACAAAGCATCATACATCTCTGCTGATATGGAGTTTGGTGGAAACTCCTCAGGATCCTCTTCCTCATCCTCCTCCTCTATTTCCTCACAACTATTCTCCTCGGGATCGGTCACAGGCACATCCTCTTGGATCAACTGTTCCTTCACTACATGAATATCCCAAGGTTCATCGTCTCTAGGTACCTGAGGTATCACTTCCCTAGCTGGACTGGATCCTCCTTCGCTAGACATCCTGACAACAAAATATTTGAAGTTTTACTTAATATTTTCGATACTCGCGAGCACATAAGTTGATAACACATAGCACATAATGTCTTTTATTATTTAACTTCAATGGATACCTTATTCCATTCCTTAAAACTCGGTAAGAGTTAAACACCTATATGTTTTCTATTTCTTTAAAGGTTACTTCATAAGGTTTCCCCACCTAAGGTTCATAACCTAAAGCTTTGATACCAACCTGTGACACCTCCAAATCCAGGTACTTCATTCCCACGGGATTTGGTTCTCACCTATCAAAACTATTACATCTAACTACCCACCAATAAAGGGTAAAGACATAATTTAAATAACTTAATCAATAATCTTCCCCATTAAAGGATTACATCATCATCTCAAAATAAATCCCAAGTAATCTAACCTTAAAATTATCACATCCGTTTGCGGAAAACATCATATATTAAAACAAGTCTTAACATAATTCATTTAAATAATTTCTCATAAGTCTTCAGCACTTAGACAATTTACCCTTTCCTTTGCTAGTAGACGGCTCATCAACTTTCTCCTCCTTAGCTGCAGTGTTAATTGCAAGAGTGAGCAAACAATTGCTCACTGATATAGGAAGTAGTAAAATCCCAATTCTACCGAATTACACCAAATTACAACATCTTCACTTTTTCATATTACAGTCACACATACTAAACACCATTCTATATACAAAACATTATATAAACACCATTTTTAAGAATCAAAAACTATATATTTCCCAAATTTCCTCATTTTATACTTTTAACGAATTTGATCGCTATGAACTCGTTTCTAAATCAATTGACATGATTTAAACTTCGTTGTTTTCGTTTCTTAACATATTAACATAATTCCATAACAACCTACAGATTATTACACATATAGAGCATCAATTTTTTGTACTTTCTAAAGCCATATAATATGAACATAACACTGTTATTTCAATTTTCTTCCTCAAACCCAATTTCACGTGTATGGCAATCAACAATTATATATATATATATATATATATATATATATATATATATATATATATATATATATAACAGATTCTACAAAAACAATACATATAAATCCATTTTCAACAGCAATCCCACATACTTCCAACAACAATATCAAAATTTAATAGTTAAAATTAAAGTAGGTTATACCTTGATTATTGAACGCTAGAAAAAGGATAGTGTTAGGCTTAGAGATTCCCTTCTTCCTCTTGCAAATCTCAAAACTCGGTGTTTTCTCTCCAAACCCTCTATGCTCTATACTGATAACTAGCCTTAAGAGAGAAAAAGAATGCGTAGAAATAACATGGCCACTTCCCCACGTAGCCTTTCAGTTAGAAAAATAAGAAGACGCGTCAGTTGAAATAATGCCAAAGGCCACAAGGCCCTGTTTGACTAACCAAAACTCCCCCAAATCAAATTATTATTATATTATTTATATTATATAGTTTCTTTGTCACACTTGCAACCCATTAAATAACTTCTAATTTATATTTATAATTATTATATTCTTATTACAATTATGCTTATAATAAATAATTATATATCTAATTTAATTAATAAATTAGAAACATCACCTTATTTAATTTATTCGCTTTAATATTAAACAATTCACTTAATTTAATTATTTTCTTAAATATTAAGCAATTGGTTTAATTTAATTATTTCCTTAAATTAAGTCCATCAAATTAAATTATCATTACTCAATTTAATTAACATTAATCAATTTAATTACTAAATTGATTCACCACAATTCATCAATTATTTATTTTCCTCAATAAATAAATTATTTAAAATATTTATTTAATTCAATAAATATTTAAATTAAATTACAAATTTCTCGATCGTTACATTAACTGGTAGGAAACAAGCTTCTTCATGTGGTGTTAGTTTCTCCTCATGTGCTAATTTCATTCATAATCTTGATGTTGTACTTAATGTGTTAGTAATGTTTCCATTAGTTATAATTTTGGAGCAGTAAAAAATCCAATATTCATTAAAATTCCCAACTATTGAGATTTTTATATACCTTAATATACATCTAAATCATTGATGAGATCTAATTTTTATGCTAATTTATGTGGACAACATTCATATGTACAATTTCAATATACTTATCTGTCCCAAAATGATAAACCCTGTTCTTTAACATAATTTGTGACCACTATCAATTTGCTTAGATATAATGACATTTGGCACATAGACTTTGAGAATGTGGACTCCTATTCTGGATAAAAAAGATGAATATAAAAAATGAAAAAAAGTTTTTTGTTGCGCATAAATATATATATATATATATATATGGTTGAATGCATAAATGAAGCTTCAGATATTTCACTTCCATAAAGGATAAACTGAATCAACACACAGAGTAAAAGCCTACAATATAAAACAGGGAAAAGAAGTGATGGGTGGCGATGCAGTGGTACATATCTGCCTAGATGGTACAGATAGATGGTTGGAGCGCGGCAATGGCAGGTGGTGGGATGACATTCCCATGGTAGAATACCATTCTATATGACCAATGGATATAGAATGGCAGGAACATATAGATCTCAGGAGGGGTATTAAGACAGTTTAGTTCTATACTGGCACTCACAAACCTAGATGATGTTATTATTATTCAATCTTTGAAGGAATACACCATGCAGTATCAACCCCTTAAATATATGTTTTTGCCCTATACTCATTGTTTTTATTTACAATATGAACTTATTTTCCATTTCAAATCTAAGTTTTAAAAAATTTGTATTTTATAAGTTTTATATAATCTGTATATCGTTTATCCTTCAGAAAATTCTTTGTTCTTAATTGTCAGCCATATTATTTTTAATTTGATCTTATCATGTGTGCATGGCTATAAGAGGATCCAATTTCAATGGCATGAGAAAATTTTGCCTTTTGTTTCTTCCACATTGGTCCTATGCTTTTGATATTTTAGTTATTTGCTCTTATAGTAAGTATTGTTATCTGTTAGCATACAGTAGGAAATATGATGGATCCTATTGACTGTAGTATGGAAAAAGTTTTTTTTTAGATGTATTAGCTTCACAATATAAGGAGATAACTGATAAGGATAAGGGGAAGAAATTACTTTCATGTGGTATTTGTTGGAGATTGGTTATGTTCATATTCTTAATCAATAAATAACTTGACTTAGTGCTCCTATGTTACAGAGTTCCACGGAGATAGATTTTTTCTCAGAATATGGTGATGTCAGCCGATACAAAATTCAGGAGATTATCAGGAAGGGAAGCTACGATGTTGTTTGCTCAGCCATTGATACCCATACCGGTGAGAAAGTAGCAATCAAGAAAATACATGATATTGTTGAACATCTCTTTGATGCTGCTAGAATTCTTCGCAGCATTATTTATGCTAAGTAATTCCTATTTTATACAAAGTTTAAGTAATTCATCTCAAAATCTCTCCTTATTTCAGTGGAAAATTAAGTACCTTTAGTTGGAATATTCAGTGGATTTTATGCCAACTTTTATTTTCTTTTTGAAGCAAACAATTGGGAGTGATACTTTTTAGTCAAACATGCAACATACAAAAATGTGATTTCTCAGTTTCTTGCTCTGTGTATACATGTAATTGATCAATGCATGGCTCGCATAGTGTGACACCCCCAAAATAGGTATACATCACCCATCTTGGGTCTCCAAATACATGGTACAAAATTTAAATACAACTTAATTATACAACCGTCGTGTAACATACGACAAAACATAAGCTGAGAGTTTTAAAACGAATATTGTCATCTAGAAAATATTCACACTCAATGGAGTCCTCATTACAGTTATTATCACACTATTTTATAGAAATAGTGAGGACTACTATAGCCATCATCTCGGACCATCACTTCATTCCCCGACTAGTCCCAGCTATATATTCTCATTTTCTGAAGAGAACAGTGAAATAAAAGTGTGAGCTCAACTAGCCCAGTAAGAAATATTATGACTAAGATAATGCAGAATAAGTTATCGTTAGCCTTCAACAATGTTAAACTAATAGAATATAATAGACAACAAGTTTTACTGCAGCGGAACAAGCAATCCATTAGAAGAGTCAAGTAGAGCAAGATATCTACTATCTTCTATGATTTAAAAAGTTTTTCAATAGTTTTATCGCTGAGACTCAGCTTAATAAATAAACCACATCATCGAATCATACCTGCACTACGGGCCAAGGATATTCATGTAATCATCAACGCTCATGATTATACCGAATAATCCCCGGTCATAATCATACTAACAACTATCCATCAATGCACTACAGGTCAATGAGGATTTTTACCACATCATTTGTAATATTACGGGTCATGATTATACCGAATGATACCTGGTCATAATCATACCAATCAACAGTCCATCTATGTACGTAAGTCAAAGATGACTTTCATCACAATATAAGCATGAGGATGATGACAATGATATAAGCATTAATCAAACAAAATCAAGGATAATTATTAAAGACTTTAAATTTATCCAGAGTTTAAAAATATCTAAATTGTCAACATGATACTGCTTTATGGAGTAAAATTCAAGAATAATATCCACGTATCAAAATAATTTGGACAGAAAAAAAATAAAATTTTTAGGTGAATAGAACCCCGTGAATAGTACTTCAGGAATAGTACCCCGTGAATAGTAACCCCGACATGAAAAGTGCCCCAAATACCCGAGTGGATAATACTAGAGTGAATAATAATCGGGTGAATAGTAACTCATGAATAGTAACTCGTGAATAGTACTTCGGCACGAAAAGTGACCCGAATACCCGAGTGAATAATATTAGAGTGAATAGTAATCGAGTGAATAGTAACATGTGAATAGTAACTCTGAATTGTACCCCGGCATGAAAAGTGCCCCGAATACCCGAGTGAATAATATTATAGTGAATAGTAACTGGGTGAATAGTAACTCGTGAATAGTATCTTGGGTGAAAATATTGATACTTAATAAGAAAGTTCATACCAATATTCCAATAAAACGATACTGGATGAAGCGCAAAACTCAAGGATATTCCACTAATTTCAAGGATTATAGAAGCAATATTTATCATAGTAAGTTTAGATTTAGGAATATGAAAAGAAATAACATACGAAACTGCAAATGGATTTTTACCTATCATACGGTACGTAATCCGCGTAGACAGGTTATTCCGACATATTAAAAGATGAATACGAAAAATAGTATTCCTTATGAATACGAAAGAAATAATACCCCTTACCAAACGAAAATAACATCCCTTACTTTAGTAGAAGATTGGATACTGCAATAGTGAAGTAGCAGAATACTCTTCTTCTTGATCTCTATAGTTTCTCTCTCTAGCTTCTCTTGTGAATCTCAGTGAATTGCTGAGAATGAAAGAAGAATTAAGCTTCTATTTATAGGATAATGGACTAAATAGTAACTAATTCACGAACGGTCCAGATTAATTCACTATTAGAATGAACAGTTCATATTGATTACTATTAAAACCACCATCGACGGTCTAAACTGATTTACTTTTAAAACCACCACCGACGGTCCAAATTGATTTACTTTTAAAACAACCATCAATGGTCCAGATTGATTTAACTTATTACACTTTAGTACCCCTAAAATTTTTCAAGTTTACATTATTCCCCTCTAACTTTTGTAATTCATTTATCTTCAACGAACACATTTTTAATACTTCAACAATTATTCATCATTAATATTATAATTCACAATATTTAACAACCAGATCATTCCCAGGAAAGAGGGGGCTTTCCAATAAGGATTTCTCCTTATTAGTAGCCGCAATTGTCAAGACCAAACCTCTCCTCGATGTAACTTTCTAGACATTGTCAATATTACAAATAATAATATGAATAACTTTGTTGTCTCAATTATTGATTTAATAATATAAAATATTATGCAGAGATGATAATGTGACAATAATCGAATCAAATAACGTGAGATATTATACGCAACAATTATTGTAGCAATAATTGAGTATAACCGAGTGACTTCTCACGTAAGCATCAATAATTAATACCGCAGTGCTACTACTCTTGTCCACGCCAGACATCGTATTCTTTTTACCACTGGGTAGTTCAACAGTTTAACAGTAAAACTTTTATCGTTTTTTTTATAAAAAGATAATTCTGTCATTTTCTAACTACGACAATACTTCCGTTGTTGGCTCCACCAATGAATAGATAACGCGAAAAAAACGTTGTGCTTTCAATCAGAAAAACGTCGTGGTTAAGGGTGTCATCTATTTGACACCCTTACACAACGTTTTTAAAACGTTGTAGTTAAGCACAATACACAACGTTTTTTAGGAAAAAATGTTGTAGATTTATTTTTCAAAAATTAGCAGATGCTTAAAAACGTTGTAGAAAGTATGATTCCACAACGTTTTCTGGCTAAAAATATTATAGTTTAATATATCAGACAACGTTTTGAAAATGTTGTAGATTAAAAAAAAAAAAAAAATTGTGATTCACCTACATTACCAATACACCTGCAATATGCTAATGACATGATATATAACTAAAAGGTCTAAATTCTCATTTAAATTTAAAGCCAAAATGTATCAACCATTCAAAATACATCCCAATAATACCATTCGTTTACAGTTTCAAATTACTACATCCACAAAATATATACCAAACTATCCATATATGCATCTCAAATTCACTTTTCAATATAAATATAAATGAACATGTTACACAGCACTGTAGAAACTAGAAATGAATCTGATCATGAAAAGAAACATTTATGTCAATGTAAAAACAAAAAAAAATAATCAAATTTTGAGAAGACAACAACTCTGCATTAAGAAATCAAATTGCTCCAGGAAACACCTGTCCATCTTGTTCCCAGTCAAGATAGGTCGAATCCTTTCTCCAAGGGTTTGTCTAAGAAATGTTTCGGTTTGGACACATACACCTTCAATGCAATCAACCACAACAAGTGCTCCATCAGTAATACGCAAAGCTGCTGTAACCTGTGAATCACAGCATATACCAAAAATAATTGATTCACTACAAATAGAAGATACAAACAGTGAAACGTATTTACCAGCAGCAAGGAGGATTTAAAGATTACCTCAATTTCTTTGTAAAGTTGTTGCCTTAGAGCGCCATTTCTCAACATATAGTTGACAATATATGCACGCTGCCCTTCTTGTATGATCCACATAACTCTGACATTTTGAACGGGATATTGACAGTTGAGAAGACAGGTTCTGATAACCGGTGCTGATGACAAATTGTAAAGAGGATATCCCTAGGATAGGGGCCCTTCCAGTTGCTTCGCGTGGTGAATGCTATAGGCAATTCAGCTGCAAGTATTGCCTCCCTAGACAGCTTATAAATATCAGTGGGTATCTTATTGATAAGTAACCTGTACTTGATTACAATTATAAAAAAAATATAAGAAAAATAAAATTTGAGGTATTATATTATCATAAACATTCAATCAAATGAATACATAACATGAGGCATTGTAACTGTACTCAAAAAGAAAAGAAAATGAACCTAGATTTTGTGGCCGTGAAATAGATGAGCTAAGCACAACAAAAAAAAGAGACAATTCACAAAAAATTGTCACACCAGACTTCTAAAACCAGCAACTACTTCCTTAAAACACTTCACCTGGTTCGGGTCTAACCATAAGAAAGACAGCAATCTATAGTCCAATTGTAACTGGCAAAAATCCCACTAATTGCATCACTAGGAGTCACAGTTATATGACAGAAAATAACAGAAAAGAAAAGCACATGATGGTTAATGCTTCAAGAGAATGAGGAGCATGGAGGAATGGCGCAGAGAAGGAAATGCGTTAAGTCACTGAACCAACAGTTGCAGGATTAGCAACCCACTACAAGAAAAATCATATAGATGTACTGGCACTCAAATGAAAATAATGATCAACCATTCGTCCAAAATATATTTAGTACAAACAGCCTACATTACATTACATGGACCATGTCCAATATGCAAATTAGAGAAATACTATAAACCTTCTAGCTTATTTGGTTGCCGGTGAAATCATATAGCTTACAGAATTGGCCTGTTCTTTAGCAGCCTCAACTAAGGAATCCTGCATATCAATCACAAGGTCATCCAAATTTAAGATCTTGTAATATGCTGCCTAACAGAGTATAATAACGCAGAAGAAGCCCTACCTGCGCAACGATTAATTGTGCAACTATTTTCTTGCTGGATTCTTGAAGCTCACCAGCTATCAAAATCTCATCCAATATATAGTATGCCAGCCAAGTGTTTTGTCAGAAATTTTCAAAGCAGAAGCAAATATTAATAGAAATTAATGCCAACACCACATATTATGAGGTCAAACATCTCAAGACTATGTACCAAGTGACTATTACTAGTTGACTCTGATGAAAAATTAGTTCAACAAATTCAACCGCTACAATTCTTTGATCCTAACACAGAATTTGGACAAATTCTCAATCTAAAACGACAGATTTTCTTCTATGATTTAGCTAGTAGATATAAAGACCCAAGATTCTATCAGAGGAGTCCTTATATAAATACTCACATCTGGACCAAGATTGCCAACATATACAGTAGTATACTGAAGATTATTTTTTGGAGCATCATCATTAATTTTTTCTTGACCATCTTCTGCACAAGAAAGAAAAATGCAACAAATGTAAGGTTAAGATCAAATATTAAAACTAGAAAAGTTAAATTAAAAGACAAAGTAAAATTACGAGGCAGGTTGAAAATACAACCTGAACATACAACCTAAATTAGACATTTAAAAATTTTTAAATGTATAATTTAAAAATTTTAGGATGCATGCCCAGTTGAATTTAGGATGGGATTTTGGAATAAACTGCATGCCCAGTTGCCCACATTCTATAATTTATTTATGTACTTGTACTTACTCCTCCTCCATTACCATTAGTAGTTGAATTTTGTATTCTTTATCTGGTGAATAGAGAGTAGAGTAGCAGTATCAAGTATCAACCAATCCAACCTTATAGTAAATATTATATATATATATATATATATATATATATATATATATATAGTATGTCCCATCCATCCCTTCTAGAACAGTGTCTAGTTGCATCCAATTTCTAACACACACTTGTTTGTCAGCTAAATTTTAGAAGCTGGGACAAAATTTCTCAACTAAACCAGTCAGAAATTTTCACACACAAAATCAAACTTTATTCATCCCTCCATTACTTTCAACATCGTCTTAGGCTTGCCCCCCCAATTTACATCTTGAGCAGGTGCCTCGAGCAATCTAACACTTCGAGGAAGCATAAATTCGGCAAATATGGGATAGTGAGAAGATGGATAATACCCATCAATGTTATCACTAACCACTTCAGATGAGACAGGAATCAGAGCTCTGCCTCTGAAAAGAATCCAGTCCACATGCAAGTCCTGAGTTTGGCGATCCCAGCAGAGGCAAAATGCTCTGAAAATTAACTTGAGGAATTCAACAGCTCCTTGTTTGTTACCTGACAGAAGAACAACATACAAACTAAGCCCATACATACTTTCATCAGATTGGGAAGGAGTTCTAGTGTTGCTAAATACCTTTAAACCCATGATAAGTGTGTATGAGAGAAACATTCTTCCTCACCCGAGCATTGGCCCATGCATCTCTCATATCACCTACAACACCATGCTCTCTGTAGTAGAAGTAATGTATATTCAAAGGATATTCAAAGGAACAATATGCCCTCAATATACAACCTAAACTGAGCGGTAAAGTATATTCAAAGGAACATTCTGCCCTCAACATACAACCTAAATTAGACATTTGAAAATTTTATCAACATTTGTTTGTTCGGAATCATACCTGCAATTTTGCTAAACGAGACTGCAATGAGCCAACAAATTGATTATGTTATTCCATAAAATCTGAAATATCATCCCGCTCACTAGCAGACACCCTTTCCTTTTCAGCAGATAAGGATATTACTCTCTGTTTAGATTTTAAGGATCATTGCATTGAAGATGAGAACATTTGAGATAACATATAATGCTCAATATCATAGAAAGGAAACACTTAAAAAAATCTTTGTTAAAAGTGGCCTTTGCATACAAAAACAAAAAAGAAAAGCAAATGAAGCAATATCTGCTCCTCTTTAGGCAGTACATTATAAGCATAGAGTAGCTCCTATATATTTACAGGTCTGTTATTTTACCAAAGAGATTGATTAATGACAATTTTACTGGAACAGACTCCTATGCTTCAAAACAAGTTTAAATTCTCTTTTTCACATAAAAGAGAACATATGTACATAAATTGATTTAAAAGTTCAGTTAAGAACCAAGAAATATCACCAAAAGAAAAGTTCAAATTGAAATTACCTCAACTCGGTTTTTCAATGAGCAACATCAGTTTGAACTGAGACATGCGGAATTGGAGCCATGGGACCCACACAGACCCACGTCATGCTGGGAGACAGCCACCATGGATGCCAGTAATAATCAGAGCAGTAACCCAGCTAATCCCCAGCCAGAACTTTCCCAAAGCCGGCAAACACCACCAACAACATCATCAAACCCAGATTTGGAGAACCAGAACAACACCAAATCATGGGTAAAAACCACCCATCAGCCTAATTTAAATAAGCAATAACCCCAGAAAACTGAAAGGGAAGACAAAAAACATAAATCTGATAATGAAGAGGAAAATCATGAGTACGTATTAATCAGATCTAAAGCAAAACCAGCTTCCAAAGACCATATTTCAACTGTCAAAACCCCTAAAGCCAGTAGAATCATCAAGATTCGAGACCTCCAAATCTGAAGCCCCAAGGATTTTAACTGTCAAAACCCCTAAATTAGCAGAATGAGGAGCCTCTCTCTCTGACTTTCCCTACTTGGAACCCTCGAGGATGCACTCCAGTCACCGAGTCGTGTTTTTTTTAATTTTAATTTTTAGCTTGAGCGCATTTTTTGTTCCGTGTTTTTTAATTAGATAACGTTTTTTTTTTTAGTTAAAACTAAACAAATGCCTTTTTAAATAGATAACCTTTTTTTATATATATCTACAATATTTTGTTAAAAAATATTGTGGAAAAAAAATACTACAATATTTTTTATAAAAACATTGTGGTTTAAGTGTTGTCCATTTACTACTTTGTACTGGTAGAACTAGACTGACTGATTGCAAAGAAAACTCTTTTTAGATTAAGATGCAACTTATGTCTTAAACGGTCATCCTACCCATAAACCAGACTACCTCCAAGAAAACTCATTATTCAAGTATTTATGACTGCAAAGGAAACTCTTTTTGGATTAAGAAGCACATTTGGTTCCAATATCATGTTCCAAGCACCTTTCACTCGCAGATTACCCAACTCGACCATTTGTCAATTTTATCGCTTCTTGATTTTGTCAGTAAATCAAAACATTCAACAATACCATTTATCAATCATGGTGGCTTTCTTCATTCTTTTAATCAACCAAATTAGACCAAGTTCATATCATTACCAATTAATAATTGTAGGTGCCAAAAACATTCTCACATGAGCAACTAACTTATTTGACCCCCATGTTTCTGAATGTCATATGGTAGAGGTGGCCTTTGTTCTTTTCCTACCATAAAATATAACATATTTAATGTAACAAGTTTTACATATTGCATATGGAGTACACCCCCAAAATCTACAGCTATCATACAGATATAAAATCGTAAACCAAACAGTCGTATTCATGGCAGTTTTGGTGGGAAGCATAACCATGTGAAATGTAATGATTTGTCTTCTGTTTGAAATTGATGGCATCAGAGAGATGTTAAAAAGTATATTCACACAGGTAATTGGCAATAGTCATTGGTCTTTGAATTGAAGTTGACATTGTTGATGGATCAGTAGCACTATGAGTTGCATATCTATTTGTATTTTAGAAGTTGCTGTCAAATATTTTAATATGAGCACAATGCGTAACTGTGATTCTGTTCAGTTTTATAGTTAGAAGTTATTATGTTAACAATTTTGATGCAGCAAATGTCTACCACAGAGTTTTGAAACAAAAAAATATTTTGGCAAATGCAAATTGTAAACTTAAAATTTGTGATTTTGGCTTGGCGAGAGTTGCATTCAATGATACACCTACTACTATATTTTGGACGGTATGTGATCTAGAACCATGATACATGAATTTTCAACTTTCACTCGTTCATTTTTATACATATGTTTTTGAATTATATTGTATGGACTATATAAGTCATTATTAACTTTTACACTGATATTTTATAGGATTATGTTGCTACAAGATGGTATAGAGCTCCAGAATTATGAAGTGTACTCTCTATATATGTAGATATATACTTTGATTGAAGAATTGTGGCAGTTTTAGATGGTTAATTGTAAAGATAATGAATGATTATGTAGTGGATGATTTTATTAAGTTTATAATATTTTAGTTTTTTGTATTATTGCCATTATTTGCTATGGGGATATTGAGTTAGTCAGGTACACAAAAAGAATGTCAAATTTTGATTTGGCAACAATATAATTCGTTACCAAAGCATTGAACAAGTTTTAATATAACAACAATTTTTTATACATTTAGCAACAAATTTTTGTTGCTACTGGCATTAAAAATATAATATTTGGCAACGAAAAATTAACCTAATAACAACGGAGATGATATTGTTGCTAATACTAACATAAAAGGCAACATACACTTTCGTTGCTATTGAAAAATAACCAGCAATAAACATTTTCTTTGTTGATCCGGCATAATGTCGTTGCCAAATAATATAATCAGCAACGAAAATCGTTGCTAAAAAGTTTGCATTCCGCAACGAAAGCAAGCTTAGGCAACAATTTTCATAATTTACAACAACGAAAAATGTCGTTGCATAATGGTGTCAATTACAACGAAAATGTATGGTCGTTGAAAAAAAAAAAAGAGTTCATTTCGTTGCCAATTAGCAGGCTTTTACAACGAAATGGGGTTTTTTAGCAACGAAATTTTAATTATTCTTCAACAATACATTTTGTTGCTAAAGGATCGATGTCTCTGTACGAAAGCCAAATTTCGTTGCAAAATGTATTACTTTTGGCAATGAAAAAAAAACGTTCATTCATTGGAACAATTAGAAACGCTATCAATTGACAAACGAAAAGACGAACGACAAGAAAAAGTCGTTGCCAAAATCCTTTTGCAACGAAATTTGGCACCTTTAGCAACGAAAATCGGTTGTTGCTGAATCCCCATTTTTTTGTAGTGATTAAATCAGAAATTTTGCTTATAATTTTTTATTTATTTATTAAAATAAATATAGGGAATATGTGTCATGATAATGTTGATATATATGTATGAGATAAATAAAATATATTTATTACATGAATAATTACAAATAATTTTATTTTAGAATTATTGAATACTTATAAACTATATTCTTATACTAATTAATTTTAAAGTAGAATTCTTTTCCATGAAAATATGATTATATATTATTTAAATAATATATGGAATGATTATTAGAATTATTATAATAAATATTTTATTATATGAATTTGTTCGATTATTTAAGTTAATTATTTTTAACTTAATTAATAATGTTATATATGAAAGATAAATCGGATATAGAATCCAAATCCTAATTTTGGATTTTTATCAAGAATGAGAATAATAATATAATATTAATTATATTTTGATTTTTCAGTGCTATAAAGATGTATTGTATATGTGTGGATCGATAATGGTTGATCAATTATGAAGAATAATGTCAAAACCTTAGCATTAATTTGTGAAACCCTAATTTAAAACTTAAATTAGAGTTCAAGATTTTTTTTTGTAATTGCAGTAAGGTAATTAATGATATATTTTATAAATATTAATCTAATTAAGGAAACCCTAATTATTGGGAAACCTTAATTGACAAATTAGTAACCCTAATTTGCTATGTATGAACCCTAATTGCTAAATTATTAAGGTTAATTATAATTAGTGAACTTTAAACCCTAATGTTCCTGTATAATGTAATTAGATAACGTAATGTAATTAGGAATCCTAAATCAGTTTAGAAACCCTAATTTATAATATAGAAACTAAAATGTTTTTTTTACCCTAAATGGAAACCCTAAACACTAAAATTCTAAAACCTTAGGGTTAAACCCAAAGGGTTGGATTAGTTTATCAAGAATGCCATTAAAATTTCTATGAAATTAACAAAATGCTCTTTTGTATTCTTTATTAAGCCTGCTTGTGTATCTTGCCAAAATATAGAGTTGTTTACCAACTCTAACCAACCCCATGTGATTAAATCTTCAGCAAATCAAGCAACATCAGCCAATTCATGTATCTAAGAATTATATAAATGGATTAGAAGAGAGAGAAATTACAATTGTTAGCTCATTTGATCACAATACCCATCCAAGTCCCTCTCTCTCTCTCTCTCTAACCTACGAAATATAGTAGTATATCAGCTCACAATTCAAACCCCACGAATTCCTTAATCAAATCAGAAGCTTAGAATCCAAATTTTTCAAAGAGAGGTATAAACCCTAAACTAGAAATCTGATCTTGATCAATGTGTTAGATGTTATGATTTTATGTTAAAACATGTTGTTTGTAGTCTAACTAAGTGATATGGGTTGTTACTTCCTAGATCCATAACATTAATATGCTCAAAATCAAGTTTTAAGAAAATCTGGGAAAAAAAATTTGTGTGTCTGACAACGTAATGTCAGACCCTGTAAATCTTTGTATGTTATGTGTTTTTGTTGTTTAAAGCTTTGATCTTGTAGTCTGATATGTGCTCTTTGATCTGGATCATGAATCAGGCTTAGATCCGGTCTAGATTGCAATTTATTCGTGGTCAAACCACGTTGACCGACATTGACCGTATGAAATCTGGGCAGCTATGAACTTGCCTAGAAAGCTCTGACATCAAGTACATGGGCCGATATCTTTCTGTTGTTAGTTGTTTTGTTCCTGTTGATGTAATAAGGTTGTAATCGGGTATATGGACTACATATTTATGCCTTAAAATCTCCTTAACATTAAACGAATTGATTGTAGTGGCTAGTCAAAGTGGTACCAAAGTTCACAAAAACGTTTTCTGGAAATTCCAGAAAACCTTAAGAACACGGTTTTGACATGGTTTGATCAACTTATATTTGTTTGATCTATTGTTGTTTTGTTGATCTTTTGTAATAGATCTCTACTCTTGCATGTTGTCTACATATTGAAAGCTTAATATCACTAAAACATAACACCGAAAGCAAGTTGTGGAAGCCCAAAAGTGATCAGTCGAGCTGTTTTTGTAACCCAGAAAACGAAGAACATGTCTGACAGATAGTTTGAGCTTCCATATCTTGCTTGTATGTTGTAATCTGACCCTGAACTTGATTGCTACTTGTAGTGCTACACTAACACTACAAGATCTAATCAATAGCTAGCCCAAAAAAAACAATACACAATGAATTAATCTTGGTCAAAGTAGGCCACTAGGCAACTGACATGAATGTACTGGGTTTAGCCAAGAACATGAAGAACACCTATAGCGACGGTTCTGTCGCTATAGGTAGTCTTTAGAGACAGTTTCTTTATAAAATTATTATTTTTATTAAATAATTAGAAAAAATTTGTGAGACCCCAGATTTTATCAATAAAGATTTAAATTTTGTTGAAATAATTTTTTAATATTATGGTGTGAATTTAAGATAATATTATAGTTGTGGGTAGTATTTATAAATTTTGCAAAGTATGCAAGTGGTTATATTATATTCGATTGATCGGGAATATTCTTGTTTAGCGGGGAATATTCGTATAACTACTCAATCATTGGTGGACCCACAAATGTAATTATTGTCGATTGAGAAAACGACAAAAATATTTTATTGAAATAACGGCGGAAGTTTTACCGTAGTTCTTGTTGAACTACTCTCGTAGTAAAAGTACGATGTACGTGTGGTTGCATAGTAGCACACCTGTATTGATTATCGATGCTTATGTGAGAAGTCACTCAGTTTGATTCCATTATTGTTAATAATAATATGAATTATTATAGCGATAATGACGTTTTGTTTTATTCAGTATTATTAACGTAATAAAATGCGAAACATCTTTTATATAAAATAGAATACTTTATTAAAGTTATTCATAAATAGAATATATTATATTTTATTATGCATAGTGTTGCATAGTGTTTTTGCATAGTGTTTTGCATAGTATTGTATAGTGTTTGCATAGTAAAATGTTTTTATATAAATAGAATATATTATATTTTATTTAAAAGATTTTTTTTAAATATGGACCGTCGATTAAAGTAAATCAATCTGTCCGTTCATGGATTAGTTACTATGCATTCCACTTTCCTATAAATAGAAGCTCATTCCTTCATTATTTTCTTACGAATTCATTGAAACTCTAGAGAGAAAATTATAGAGAGAAGCTATAGAGAGAAAATTATAGAAAGAAGAAGAGTATTCTCGCTACTTCACTACTTCTATATTCAGGTTCTTTTACTAGGTAAGGGGTATTATTTGTTGTACCTGTAAGTAAGTGTGTTATTCTTTCTTCTTGAAGAGAACTTACATTATTCCATTCATTATTATTACATTGGAATAACTTTTAAAAGTGGCATACCCTATACATAACTCAGATACGCCAGCGTACCCTATACTTGGTGAAATCCTTATGTTATTCCGTTGCTTATTATTCTGCTTGGAATAACTTTTGTATACGCTTGTTTACCCTATACTTGGTGACATTCTTCTATTATTACATTTGGAACATCACATGCATGTGTTTTACACCGGACCGGTTCCGCTTTTATTATTCTACATTGGAACATCCTGCATGCATGTGTTTTACACCGACTGGGTTCCGCTCTTTATCATTCTGTTGGAATATCCTATCGTGTGTTTTACACCGGATCCGTTCCATCTTTATTATTACTGTTGGAACATCCCGCTCGGTTGAATTTCACCCACCGGGTTCCGTTATTATTATTCTCATTGAATAACTTTTTATCGCAATCCGCATGTACGGTGATTTCTTTTGTTATTCCATTCTTTATTATACCCAGTTGGTTAAAACTTTGACTTCTATACTCCATGAAATTAGTAGAATATCCTTGATATTTGCGTTTCATCCAATATCTTTTCATGGAAATATTCTTCCGATCATTCTTGAATTTTATTCTACTGAACAAAGATGTCATGTTGATAATTTGACGTTAATAATTCATGGATTAAATAATTCTTGAACTTGTTTTATTGAATTATTATGTCATTGTCATCATCCTCATGTTATATTATGTTATATTTGGCTTACGCACATAGATGAACTTAGTATGATTATGACCGAGGATCATTCTAAGATAATCATGACTTGATATAAATGATGTGACAAAAGTCCTCGATGGCTGTAATGCGATGATGGATAGTTTTTGGTATGATTATGACCGGGGTGATTCGGTATAGTCATGACCATTGATAATTTGATGAAAATCCTTGGCCAGTGGTAATGTGGGATGATTAGATGTGGTGGTTTATTTATTAAAATCGAGTCTCGGCGATAAAAATTGATGAAAACCTTTTAAAACCTAAAAGAGAGTAGACTTTATTCTCTACTTGACTCTTTTAATGGATTGCTAATCTCATTGCAGCTTAAACCGGTTGTCTATTGTATTTTATCGGTTTAACACTTTGTTGAAGGCTAATGATAATTTATTCTGCATTATCTTAGTCATAATATTTCTTACTGGGCTAGTTGAGCTCACCCTTTCTTTCACTGTTTCTCTTGAAATGAGAACATAGCCGGGACGACAGTCTGGGAACGGAGTAATGGTCCGGAGGATAGCATTAGTAGTCCTCACTATTCCGTGAAATAGTGTGATAATAGTTGTAATGAGGACTCCTTTTGAGTTTGTATAATATCTAGTAGACAATATTTGTATTCAAACTCACGCTTTATGTCGTATTATACCTACGGCTTAGGTTAGTAAGTTGTATTTGAATTTATGTACCATGTAAGTGGCGACCCAAGATGGGTGACGATACCTAATTTTGGGGGCGTCACGGTTGGTATCGAGCTTAGGATATGATCCTGGCTAAGATGTGAGAATAGTACTAGGAGGGGAGAGACGGGAATTCCTTCATTAGTATGACCTACCTAAATTTATTTGGTATTTAATTGGTCGGTCAGAGTATAGGGATAATATGTGATATGTTAATTAACCCTTATTTTGTGGCAGTGTTTGAAAATGGCATCCGAAAATGTTGAGAATAGCAATGGAGCACAGGAGACTGTTGATTCTCCACAGATCAATAATCAGGACAATGTACAACAGGATGGCGATAATCCTCCTGTAAACAACAACACTGATCAATTGACTAACGACGGTACGTTTAAGAGGTTTTTAGAATTCATGCAACATCAGGCGAAAGCGACTCCTGTCCAAAACGTAGGTGGAAACACGGAAAACTCTCGGGCGGTCACCGCTAAACAATTCAAGGAGTTGGGACCATCGGAGTTTAAGGGAGAGCCAAAACCACTTCTGGCGGAAGCATGGATAAAGCAGATTACCAAGATATTTGATGTCTTGGGATGCTCCGAGGAGCAAAAGGTTCCTTTTTCTTAGCCTTTATGTTGCTTGGAGAGGCGATTCTTCGGTGGGAATCGGTAGAAACGTACTCAACTTCATTGTCTTGAAGATATCTTGGGAGAAGTTCCAGGAGCTGTTCAACGACAAATACTTTCCTGAAAGTATTCGCCACATGAAGGAGGTGGAGTTTATCAAGTTGGAACAAAACAATATGACCGTGTCGCAATACGAGGCAAAGTTTGCGGGATTTTTACGATTTCGTCCCCACTTGGTGGATAATGAAGAGAGAATGGCACGAATGTTTTTAAGAGGTTTGAAGCGGAGATACGTCAACATCTTATTTCTCATAAACCGTGTTTTTATTCGGATGTTGTAAATAGGGCTCGCTTAGTGGAGCGCGATAACGAGTCAACGAACTAAAAGAAAGTAGCAAGCAAAATTATAATACCGGTGAGAGTAGTCATCGAGCGGTGACAACAAGCGTGGAGGGAATCAACAAAGCGGATATGGTAACCACTTCGGTGGTAATCGTACAAAAACAATAAGAATGGACATTTCAAGAAAAGGAGATTCAACAATGATGGAAAGACGTCAAGACCAAAGACTGTTGTTAAGGAAGGAGAAAGACCATCTATTATATGCTTCAAATGCGGAGGAGAGGGACACATCAGTCCGAATCTGCGCCATGCCATCAAAGCATGTTATAATTGTGGAAGAGAAGGTCACTTAGCTCGATTTTGTCGCCATTCATCAAGACAAATTCAACTAGGATGGAGGCACCAAAGGTCATCCCGCACAAACCAAAGCCAGTAGTTTAAGAGAGAGGCGTTTTTTTTTCTGACGAGGAACCCGAATAAGATTATCACGGGTAAGTAATCATAAGCTCTTGCAAGTCTATACCGTGTTAGATACCAGTTCTACCCACTCTTTTATTTCACCTAGTTGCGTTCAACGTTTAAATTTGACTCCGGAGAAGTTAGACTTTGACTTATTGGTTGAAACTTCGTTAGTAGGAGCCTTCGTTACCGCTATTATTTTTAAATTTTTTTTTTGATTCAAATAAACACTTTCACGTTACCTGTCGATCTTATCTTTTTGAAAATACTTGCCTTTGATGTGATTTTAGGAATCAATTGGTTAACTACTCATCATGCTTTTCGTAAGGTTGTTAGCTTTTATATTCATAACCATCCTGTTATGCAAATTCAAAGTAACCAAACCACTAAAGTCAATTATTGTCATATCAAGCCATAAGTAAAGAGCCCTCAACCTTTCGTTGTTGACTTCCTTGTATGGAATGCACCAAAGCGGACTTTCTCAGAGACAACATCGTGAATGAAGATGGCAAGTTTATAGGTATCATTGTGAGGTGCTATCTAGGTTAAGGGATAGAAGTCACAGTTGGTATCAATGTGACGTCTTATCCAAGTCTTGGATGAGAGTCACAGCTTTTGAATGATATTTCTATTATTAATAAATTTCTGGCGTATTCTTGAAGACTTCTTAGCCTACCTAGAGCGTGAAATCGAATTTTGTATTGACCCCAAAGACAAAAACCCATTTCTTAAACCCTCAAATATTTCTTCAACTAAAAGGATCTGCATTTACGAGGATTATGATGAAAGTCATAATAAAAGCATTGGACTAATGAAAATCATGGGTATATGAAGTATTAGTAAGTGTTATGATGAGTTATGTTGGTTAGTATGTGAAAACATGAAAGTTTCTTAGAAATCACAAAGAGTTGAAAATCGATTTTGGTGAAAAAGCGTAACATGAAATTCAATAGACCATATCTCCTATTATATTTTGAATTTTGAATGTGGTCAAGTCCTAGAGTTAGACCTATGAGTTACCTAACTAATCCAAGTGGAATTACTGGAAAAGGTGTTGTAGATTTTTGTGTGGACTGATTTTAGCAAAGGAGGCCAAAGCTGTAAATTTTGAAAATGCTACGCCTTGAAAACTTTAAGGGACTGTTTTGGCCACTTAAATTATGAGAAAAATTCTGGCCTTTTGGGACATGAAAGTATATGGTATAAAGTACCTCCTGTCCAAAATGAGCTCATTCGACTTAAAATGAGCAAGTTATGACTATTTCAATATTTACGTTTTTCCGATTTAAAAACGCTATAACCAGAGTTCTATAACTCCAGATGACCATGAAATTTAAACTAGAAGCTCACGTTAACATGTGTAAGGTCCTGCCAAGATTTGGGAATTTTGGAGTTAAACTTGAGGTAGCTAATTTCTTAAGGAATTAATTAGAAATTGATTTTTAAAAAATAGTAAATGAATTTTAAAATTTCGAGAAAATATATTTTCATTATGGGACTATATTATGCTAAATCCCAAAAAGAAATATTTTGGGACTGATTTGGTATTTTCATGAAAATAGTTTAGTTACTGAACATATGAGTTAAATATGTTATGTGAAGTAACAAAGTTGAAAATAGGATTTTATGGCTAGAGAATCCTATATAGAGTATATGCATATTTTTGATGAGGATTTGATAATTGGTGATGATATTTTATGAGTATGGCATTTTGAATGATTAAATGCATTATATGGTAAAAGCGTAAACAATTGAGAAAAATTGTTTATAAATTTAAGAAGTGATTAAAATATTATTATAATATTAATGTTATTAGATTATGAGATTATTAAGTGATTTATAACATGGGGATATTCTTGAATCTGGATAAATTATATAATAAATGTTTAATATTTATCCTTTATCTCATTTGATTGATTCTTTATATCATTATCCTCATGTTTATATTATGTTGAAAAGTCATCTACGTGGCTTTTAGTAGTGCGTAGATGGACTTGGTATGATTATGACCACGGATTATTCGGTATAATCATAACCAGTAATTGAAAACACAATTATCTTTGGTAGTAGTGCATGGATAATTTGTGGTCGTGATACTAATGAATACACAATTATCTTTGGTAGTAGTGCATGGATAATTTGTGGTCGTGATACTTAATGAATACACAATTATCTTTGGTAGTAGTGCATGGATAATTTGTGGTCGTGATACTAATGAATACACAATTATCTTTGGTAGTAGTGCATGGATAATTTGTGGTCGTGATACTAATGAATACACGATTATCTTTGGTAGTAGTAGCATGGATAATTAAATTCGTGGTCGTGATACTTAATGAATATCCTTGGCACGTAGTGCGGGGATGATTCGATGATATGGATTAATTATTGAAATGAGTCTCAAAGAATGAAATATTAATTCATGGATGTGGTAAAAGTCATCTTTGGCCGTAGTGCATTGATAGACTTGGTATGATTATGACCACGGATTATTCGGTATAATCATGACCGTAATTGAAAACACGAATATCCTTAGCTAGTAGTACATGAATAATTCATGGTTGTGATACTATTAATTTTGAGTCTCGATATTATTGGTTTCTGAGTTATATATCTTTGGCCTGTAGTGCAAAGATGAATTGTTAATAAATATCTTTGGCCTGTAGTGCAAAGATGAATTGTTAATGAATATCTTTGGCCGGATTGCAAAGATGAACTTAATATTTTCAACGATAAAGGTATTCAAGGTATCCTCACCTCTTTATCATATCAGGTACGTACCCTAATTTCGAGGGCGAAATTCCATAAGGAGGGGAGATTGTGAGACCCCAGATTTTATCAATAAAGATTTAAATTTTGTTGAAATAATTTTTAATATTATGGTGTGAATTTAAGATAATATTATAGTTGTGGGTAGTATTTATAAATTTTGCAAAGTATGCAAGTGGTTATATTATATTCGATTGATCGGGAATATTCGGTTTAGCGAGGGAATATTAAATACAACTACTCAATCATTGGTGGACCCACAAATGTAATTATTGTCGATTGAGAAAACGACAAAAATATATTTTATTGAAATAACGGCGGAAGTTTTACAAGTAGTTCTTGTTGAACTACTTTCGGTAGTAAAAGAATACGTCGTGTGGGTTGCATAGTAGCACACTAGCGGTATTGATTATTGATGCTTATGTGAGAAGTCACTCGGTTTGATTCCATTATTGTCGATTAATAATATGAATTATTATAGCGATAATGACGCTTTTGTTTTATTCAGTATTATTAACGTAATAAAAGCGAAACATCTTTTTATATAAAATAGAATACTTTATTAAAGTTATTCTATAAATAGAATATATTATATTTTATTATGCATAGTGTTGCATAGTTTTTTGCATAGTGTTTTGCATAGTATTGTATAGTGTTTGCATAGTAAAATGTTTTTATATAAATAGAATATATTATATTTTATTTAAAAGATTTTTTTTTAAAATATGGACCGTCAGATTAAAGTAAATCAATCTGGACCGTTCATGGATTAGTTACTTATGCATTCCATTTTCCTATAAATAAAGCTCGTTCCTTCATTATTTTCTTACGAATTCATTGAAACTCTGAGAGAGAAATTATATAGAGAAGCTATAGAGAAAATTATAGAAAGAAGAAGAGTATTCTACTACTTCACTACTTCTATATTCGAGTTCTTTTACGGTAAAGGGTATTATTTGTTGTACCCGTAAAGGGGTGTTATTCTTTCTTCTTGAAGAGAACTTACATTATTCCATTCATTATTATTACATTGGAATAACTTTTGTAAAAGTGGCATACCTATATATATAACTTTTGATACGCGGCATACCCTATACTTGGTGAAATCCTTATGTTATTCCGTTGCTTATTATTACATTGGAATAACTTTTGTATCGCTGTGATTTACCTATACTTGGTGACATTCTTCTATTATTCATTGGAACATCCTCATGCATGTGTTTTTACACACCGGAGTCGGTTCCGCTTTTATTATTCTCATTGGAACATCACATGCATGTGTTTTTACACCGACTGGTTAAAATCTTTATCATTCATTGAATATCCTATCATGTGTTTTTACAAGAATGGTTCCATCTTTATTATTCTCATTTGGAACATCCCGCTTGATTGTGTAATTTCACTGACACGTTCCGTTATTATTATTCTCATTGGAATAACTTTGCCTATGTCAAGTACCGCATGCATGGTGATTTCTTTTGTTATTCCATTCTTTATTATACCCAGGTTTGGTTAAAACTTTGACTTCTATACTCCATGAAATTAGTAGAATATCCTTGATATTTGCGTTTCATCCAAAGATATCTTTTCATGGAAATATTCTTCCGATCATTCTTGAATTTTACTCTCTGAAACAAAGATTATCATGTTGATAATTTGGGCGTTAATAATTCATGGATTAAATAATTCTTGAACTTGTTTTATTGAATTATTATGTCATTGTCATCATCCTCATGTTATATTATGTTATATTTGGCTTACGTGCATAGATGAACTTAGTATGATTATGACCAGGGATCATTCGGTATAATCATGACTTGATATAAATGATGTGACAAAAGTCCTCAGTGGCCTGTAATGCAATGCGTTGATGGATAGTTTTTGGTATGATTATGACCGGGGGTGATTCGGTATATAGTCATGACCATTGATAATTTGATGAAAATCCTTGGCCGTAGTACGGGGATGATTAGATGTGGTGGTTTATTTATTAAAATTTGAGTCTCAAATGATAAAATTGATGAAAACCTTTTAAAACCTAAAGAGAGTAGACTTTATTCTCTACTTGACTCTTTTAATGGATTGCTAATTCATTACCGCAGCTTAAGCTGGTTGTCTATTGTATTTTATCGCTTTAACACTTGTTGAAGGCTAATGATAATTTATTACGCATTATCTTAGTCATAATATTTCTTCTTGGGCTAGTTGAGCTCACCCTTTCTTTCACCGTTTCTTCGAAATGAGAACATAGCCGAGACGAGTCGGGGAGCGGAGTAATGGTCCGGAGGATAGCATTAGTAGTCCTCACTATTACGTGAAATAGTGTGATAATAGTTGTAATGAGGACTCCTTTTGAGTTTGTATAATATCTAGTAGACAATATTTGTATTCAAACTCACGGTTTATGTCAGATTATATACCTGACAGCTTAGGTTAATAAGTTGTATTTGAATTTATGTACCATGTAAGTGGCGACCCAAGATGGGTGACGTATACCTAATTTTGGGGGCGTCACAAAATTAGTTTTTAATTATGATAAATTCAAAATAAATTCCTAAAAATGATTTTAAAGTCTGAAAATTAGTTTTAATAATTTTAATATATTTCATAAATATTTAATATTTTTGAAATATTAAAGGTATTTAATTTATTTAATTATTATATTAAATAAATTATTTAAAAATGATTTTAATAATTAAAAATTATTTAAAATTATATCATGATATAAGAAAATATTTTAAGTTATTTTAATGACTTTTAATATTTTGTGATGAATTTCATTAATAAATTAATATTAATGATAATTAAGTTATTTAATAAATGTATTAAACAAATTATGAAAAATAGAATTAATGATTTAAAAATCATATAAAAATGATTTAAAGGTTATAAAAATATTTTAAGTTATAAAATATAACTTTTGATATTTTATCATGAAAAACATTAATATTTTAATATTAATAGAGTTATTTAATAATTATATTAAATTAAATTTGTTTGAAAATGATTTTAATATTATAAAAATGATTTTAAATGAAAATAAAGTGTTTAAAAAATATTTTAAGTTATAAAATATAACTTTTAATATTTAAAGGATAATTTCATTAATAATTTAATATTAATTATATTAATTTAATATTAATTTTATTAATTTAATATTAATGATATTAAATTTATTTAATAATTTTATTAAATAAATAGTTTTAAAATGGTTTTATTAATCTAAAAATCATTTAAAAAGGATATAAATGAATTAAAAATATTTTAAGTTATAATTAATGACTTTTAATATTTGGATAAATAGTACATTAATATTTAATATTAATGGTAATTATTTAAAATAATTTTAAATATTTTAAAAATCATTTAAGAGTAATATTAGTACTTTAAAAATATTTTGAGTTATTATAAATAACTTTAATATTTTGGCAATGGTTTCATTAATAGTTTAATATTAATTAAATATTAATGATAATAGAATTATTTAATATTTAAATTATTTAATAATGATTTTGGGGTTTGAAAAATCATGATAAATTATAATAATTAATTAAAAAAATTATTATAAGTTATTTAAAAATAATATGATTAATATTTACAGTTATTGAATTACAGGATAGAGTCTTAGACTCGATAATTACCCGATAAAGCCGTCGGTACACTGACATATTTCAGAAATTGATCTGGACTTATATAATTTGACTGGATATGTGTTTGTTTGTGATTCGATGACGGTTAAAGTTATGTGACAATGTGATTAGGTAATGTGCTCACTGCAAATAGCAGTACTATGTGATATGATATAATATTCTAATTGGTATAATGATCTTATTATTGATAGGTTGATATATAAAAGATAAAACTAAGTTGTGTATTGTAAGCAGTAGATCAGGCAAGTATCTAACCCTTTGCATTTACTTTATGCAATGGACATGCGTAAGATAATATCTGAAATATTCTTTTTCATTATTCAAATATCTTAACCTTTGTATATACTTATGCAATGATTCTTTATAAGTAAGTTATTAAATTATAATCTGTTGTACAAGTTCCTTAATTTTGTTATCATAGATCAAGATATATATTCTGTTCGTTAATTTCTAAAGCATGGTTATACAAGTGTCCTCACTTGGATAATCATTATATTTTATCACATGTTGATACATACTTATTGGTTTCCATTATGTATAAGTTGACTTAAAAGCCGTCTAAGCTAATTGATTCGGCCAGACACAAACTTAAAAATATGATTAATCAAGATAGAACTTTATTGTTATCCAACCAAATTGTTTTTGTTCAGATTCTAGACTGGTATGAACATCCCAAATATGGGAAACTTTTATGCGCCTAAGGCGGATATGCTAGACGAAAATATCGTTCTTGTATGTAGTATTGATCAATACAGGGCATAACTGGCTGATCACCCCCGTGCCCGTAAGTTATGACGGTTTATAGATGAAATTCTGTTTAACCCTTTCGAAAATAGAAAATAATGTTCATAGTCTGTCGACTGATTTTCATTTATAGTCAGTACATAGTTTCAAAAATTTGAAATCGAAATGATATGTTGTTTATTATTGGTCCAGCTTACTTCACAATTGTTGATTCGTTATAGAAGTATCGTTCAAAGAAAACATTTAATCCTTTCAGCTAACTGTTATTGATTGCTATTACTTGTTGGGCACTCAAATGCACATCCTTGCTTAATTTAAATGTTTTCAGCTAAGTGTGAACAAACTGAATGCTCTGCCAAGATCAAAGGAAAAGGGAAGGTTGCTGAATGAGTTCAATGATATCTTATGTAATAATTGAACTTTATTATGATAAGGATTATATATATTATCTATCATGTATTGTAATGTAAGGTATTAAAGGTTACGTACTTGGGATTGGAAAACTCTGATAATATGTAAATTAAGTTGATATTTATATTATTGTTATTATTATTAGTATTATTCTGCTCATAGAAATGGTATCGTGAAGCACCGAGTTCGGGTTTTAAGTACCTAAATTTGGGGGCATCACATTCTTTTATTCTTATCTTTGAATGTGTATTCAAGTGTGGATTCTTAGTTTTAATTCAATAAACTAAATCTTTGTTTGAGATTACAATGGATCTTATTGTGTAGTTTATTTTAATATGATTCGCTATCAATTATTATGTTCTATTATGAGGATTGTCTATTGTGATTTGGACTTAATTATTTAATTGATTGACCATCAATTACCGTGATAATCTATATGAACTCGAGAGATGAAGTTTAGATTTAGATCTGATCATAATAACATGTGTTTGTGATTTATGCATAGATGGAATTCATGATTCGTGTTTAGGATAGAGATATGCCTTTTCGCCATATATAATCTTATAAAGAACTTGTGCTTTAATCCTTTTTAATTGTAATTCACATAGAGATATAGTGGATTAGTTAATTAGGGTGTTTTGGTTAATTCTATCATCTGTGGATTTAAGTAAGTATTGGTATTATACATCGAGAGGTGGTTTTATCTGCTTTAGTGTTGTTGATTAACAATTCAGAATAGAGAATAATTGATGAGAAGTGTGTTAACTTAAATGAAGTAATAAGTGAAGTTGTGATTTTAAATCTCCGTAATCTTAATTTAACTAGTGGAATTTAATAGTAGTTTAATTATATAATTTGAAATTCATTCATTTAAATAAGATTGAGTTGGTTACGGGTTAGTACTTGGTGATTTTTATTAAACAATTCCTCATCGGAACGATACTCTACTTTCACTTTATTACACGTTGACCACGTATACTTGCGTGTTGTGCGTAATTAGATTTTACCCAACAGCGGGTGTACCTGAGGCTGGGCCTGGTGAGCTCTACCACCTCGAAGTTCGTTCCTTCGATCACTGCACTGTCTATTAAAACGTTTGTATCTTGCAATCTGGAAATCGCATGGAGATGTGTCATACCATTCCAGAAAGCTCTTTCTGAGAGTTACGCAATGAAACTGGGATTGCCCTTTTTCGAGTCTAGGAAGATGAGTTCATGACCAGAATAACATCTTCAAGTCTCCGAAGGTAGTCCGTGGATCTGTCTTGCATAATGTGACAACCCGGAAAATCGGATTGTCCAAAATTTAAGTTTAAAGAATTAGTTATTAATAAAATGAATTTTTATTAATACTATTCCGTGCTATGTGTTTATTAATCGTTCTATAACCTAGAATAATTATTAATCGGGAGGTGGCTACGAGCTAGACTGAACGAGTAAGAATTTTCAAGACAAAAATGAAAATTTTTCGGGAACAAAAATATTTCTGCGGAAAAAGACGAAATAGGCACTATTTACTTGACAAAACCTAAGGGTTAGGGTTTGAATAACCTAAGCCGTTTCGAGAGTTTGGTATGTCAAAATGACATTCCGTCGAAAGATTTGATGATAATATATCGTGAAAAGTTAATTAAGCCAATAAAAGTTTTTTCTCGAAAAACGTGTAGAAATCAGACGAAATAAAAATGACAAAAAGTATTGTTATGTACTTTTCACTTGTTTAGCTACGTTAGGGGAAAACGTGAAGGAAAACGCTTGACACCAAAAAGTGTTTTTCAGTTTTTCAAAAATCCGAAGAATGCGTAAAAGTTAATCGGTAAAGGAAAGACGGAATATCAAAAAATATTTGGATTCCGAGAATCGCAGTTTTTAAAATTGTCCGATGAAACCCGAAAGATGGAAGCACGAAGCTTCCAAGGGAAGCTACGTAAGGAGGTGGGGCGGCCACTTGGCCACCAAGTAAATTTGGTGGCTAAGCTTTGAATAGTAAGGAGATTAGGGGCAAAATAACCAAAATACCCCTAGCCTTGGTTTTCTATATAAACAAGCCTTAAGCTCATTTGTTTGGATTGAAATTTCAACAAACACTTGAGAGATAGAGAGAGAGTTCGGATGGGAGAAGAAGAGGAAGAGGAATGAGGAAAAGCTAGCTCGAATGCATGCTTTGTCCGACGGAAGGAGATTAAAGAAGAACGGTAATCCGAACCCTGGTTTCTTCTAATTTTCTTTAAGTTTAATATGTTCAAAAACATAACTTAATGAAGATAAGATGTAGATGAAGTTAAGAATGGTTTCATATAGTTGAAATCATGAGAAAACAAAGAAATAAGAATTAGGAATTTAGTTTATAAATTTCTTAAGGAAGTATAAGATTCATAAGGATTTTGAGTGATTCGAATGATTCTTATGAATGAGTGGGTTAAATAAGTAAGGAATGATGTTCTATAACATCAAATTCCAAGAAAAAGTTAAATCGTAATCCAAAATATCGATTAAAAATGAAGAACGTGAAGAACACGAAGAACGTTATTGATGGACAAATTTAAAACCATCGTAGGATAATTGTTGTTGATGGACAAGTTTAAAACAATCGCGTATAAGTTAGATGTTTATTGCTTGGTTAAGAACAGTAGAAACGTTCATGAAGAACGGATTAAACTGAGCTATAACGAAGTTATGGAGAAATTTTTGTAAAAGAAGAACGAGAATTAGAAAGTTAGTAAATGAACCCGAACATGTAGGGTTTCATAAGAATGTAAGAGAACGTAAAAAACATGAGTTGTGGACTCAAGAATGAATGAATTCCGAGTTCGGATGACCGAATTACGGACGAACGAACGAAGAACGTTAAAAACATAAAATGAACAAAGAGCGAAGATTAAGCTAATTGAATGACATGTTAACGGATTCAGAATGAAGTTCTGTTCATGAGTAATCAAAGTACGTATGATAAGGAAGAAAATGACTTTGGAACATCCTCGTTCCGAGTTATAACGAATAAGATATGAGATTTCGAAGTCAGCGTCTCAAGCTTGTAAAAGACTTAAATTTTTTTTCTAGGTTTCATGCTTGGCGCAAAGTACAAGTCGTACCTTGGGTGCCTTGTGACGAGCTCGGGCCATCACTCTCGCTAAATGGCACCACAAAGGTCGAAGGAAAGGGATTGATCACGGCGTACGGCATACCGATGATCTTGAGGCAATGCCCATAAATGAGATTTTAACTACTCAATTACTGGGGGATGTGCAAGAAAGATATATGAACATATAATTCAACTAATTTAACACTTAATCAAGTGTATTAAAACTTTAATGAAGGTTGAACGAAAAGATTAAACGATAGTAAAAGACAAAGAATATAAACGCCGGTTACGTAACCAATATCCGGGGACCATAGTCGCAATAATTGAACGTGAGGGATTGCTATAATGGTGATTCCTTAGATGTTTATTGACGATGGCAATGTATAACATTTTGATGTTATGACATGGTAATGAAAGATGAATGTAAAGCGTTTAGACGCTGTGAACGCAACGTTGTTGCGATGAACGATCGGTCTTAGCATACAACGAACCATATGGCTTTGACATTAGGAAAGAATAATGAACATGGGGTTCAGGTGACGAGTAATGAATGAAAGTAATTAAAAGCTTGGATGAAGGTTGAATAGAATTAAGAGGCAAGTAACATAAATGTTGAATACGTAAACGATCCTCGTGAATCGTATTCACGTTGAGCGAACGTTCTAAGTATACATTGGTTGTATGACTTAGACGTTGACGGGAGTAGTAAGTAAGATATAGATTATCAAGAAAGACGTAGCGAATGGTAATAAGTTTAATGAAAGCTGAATGGGAGTCGGATGAGAATGTTAGAATGAAATGTAAGCATTGGACACTTCAATCGAGTTAAAGGTTAAGTGTACGCGAATACTAAACGGGTAGAACCTACACCCCGTGTATGTTTTGACCGTAAGGTAATAAACTGAATTAAGGACAAGTACGTATAATGTAAAAGAAGCCGAGTTAATGTTTATAACTTGGATAACGTTCCGAGTCAAATGAATCGGACGTTGTAAGATAAGAATAAGGTAACGTAAAATGCTTAACGCTATAAATGCGTAGAATGAATATTGAATGATCGTCCTGAGTATACAAAAGACTGTATGACTTAAACGATAAAGAATGAATCCCGAGGTATGGCATTTAGTTGCCAGAAAGCCATAAGGAATAAGAAATTGACATAACGAACATTATAGTTTAATAGTTCGGGTAAGTTAAGATGAATTTAGGTTCTAGTACAATCGTAACTTTTGATGGTTGACATATGGAGTCTGGCTAAACAATTCCTTCGAGAGTGAAGGTATATACTGAATCGGCAACCGATCTAACTCATCAGTAGGGCGGTGTAGATGAGACGGAACTTGTTTGTTGGTTATTTGTGAGAAACCACTCGAGTACAATATGGACTACTAGCGAGAGACACGATGTGTCTGAGTCCTAAGAGAGTTATAAGAAGAAGATAAGAATGTAAATCATCAAAGATGATGAACGTATTAAGTAAGACATCTCCGTATGTCATGAAGCCATTAACTGGTAAAGGATGTTGGTCGCGTAAACTTAGTTGTAAGAACGTGAACCCTAAGAAGTAAAGTAAAGTAAACCAATGAGCAAGTCAAGTATATGACTAATTGGTATATGTGTTATTTCCTTATCTGCTACATAGGAATTGGAATGAGCGATTCGATTATAAACTATAAAAGGCATAAAGTATGCGTAAAAGCGAAGTTTCCTAACTTCATTCATATTTTAAATGAATGCTAGTTTCTAAAACTTCTCAGATGTTGAACTTGAGAAGTTCTGTCTATGTGAAAATGTGTGATATTTATATAAGGTGTTAGAATATATGAGGCCTTGTGCCCACAATGATGAAGACTTGGTGTTTACATGATATGAACATTACGTGATTGAGCTGTTTCAATATGAGCATGTTTTTGTTTATACATGAACCGTTATTGTTAAGTCTGTGATATTTATTCTAGCCAGACAGAATGTGTATGAAAGAGAGTAGAGAATGAAAGTGTTTCAAAGGAAATGTAACTAATGTTTTAAAATGATAGGAATCGAGATTATTCCTATTATTCAAGCTGCTTCATAACCTTGGTTCGGTTATTGAAGTCTTACAAGAATGTTTGAATTCTTAAAGTTGTTTGTTCAACTGTTATGACTTGCTGGGCAATTGAATGCTCACTCTTTCTTTAAATAAAAATATTTTCAGCGAACGATGTTAGAAAGAACTTAAGGATCCCGTAAAGATCAAGCTGATCGGTATCCAGAGGTGATGTCATTCATTATATGAATAAGTGTGAAGATCAAGCAAAGACTTGCAATATAGAATGATAGAATTAAACTATAGAATAGTTTAATGAATGTTTATGTATCCTTGGTGGCGGATAAAAGTCACTCGTGTAAGATGTAAAGAATAATGTAACTATCATTATTTGTAATGAAAAATGTTTTAAGGTTTTCGAACCTGGGATTTGAGGATGTATGTTGTTATATTTACCTATATAATGATGTATGTTTAGAAGAGGTTGGGATCATGACGTACGGAATCTAGATATGAAAATAGACCGAATTTCAGGGCGTTACACATAGTTTGCACTCAGGATTATTGTGGTGGCTCTTTGTGACCTTATCCACAGCTGGATGTCTGTTGTTTATGTTTTATTATCAAAATTACATCTTTGCCCTCCCGAGGTTGTCTCTAAGGTTGATGTGGTTGTGATTGTGGATGTCCCTCAGGGTTGTCTCTGGGGTGGAACTTGTTTCCGTAGGGGTTGTCTCCGGGGTTGAAGTTATTTTCCCTCGGGGTTGTCTCTGGGGTGTAAAAAGACTCTTTTGCCCTCTTACATAATTATTAACAGAAAAATGAAATTTTGAGTGTCTATATATGCCTCTTTTTGTTATGTTTATGTAATGCAATGAAATGAAGATGACAAAGATTACTAGACAGTTAAAATATGACAAGATATATAATGATGCGATGTGATGCTATATAAAATATAGTATGATGTCATGGATGCTAAATGTCTTCATTGGAATTAGTTCCAACGACTTGCACCACTGGTCATTCCTAATGTTTTCGTTGGGGTTGATACCAACGGCTATCATCACTGGAAACTCTCGATGCTTTTTACTAAAAATAATACTTAAATGTTCATACCATTGGACGCTCTCGATGTCTCGACTAGGGATAATTTTTAATAGATGAAACCACCGAACATTCTCGATGCCTACGTTGGGGCAGACACCAACGGTTTACAATACCATACATTCTGAAATCTTCACTGAGGATAGTTTTTGATGGCTTACACCACCAAACCTTCCCGATGCCTACGCTGGGATAACACCAATGGTTTTCAATACTGGACATTCTGATATCTTCACTAAAGATAGTTTTCAACGGCTTACACCATCGGACCTTCTCGATGCCTATGCTGAGGCTGACACCAATGATTTACAATATTGGACATTCTGATATCTTCGTTGGATATAGTTTTCAACGGATTACACTATCGAACCTTCCCGATGACTACGTTGGGCTGACACAAACGGTTTACAATACAAGATATTCTGATATCTTCGCTGAAGATAGCTTTCAATGGTTTACACCACCGGACCTTCTCAATGCCTACGTTGGGGCTAACACCAATGATTTACAATACCAGATATTTCGATATCTTTGCTGCATATAGTTTTCAATAGCTTACACCAACGAACCTTCCTGATGCCTATGCTGGGGCTAACACCAACGATTTACAATATCAAACATTCTAATATCTTTGCTGAAGATAGTTTTCTATGGCTTACACCACCGAACCTTCCTAGAAAGTGAAATCAAATTTTGTATTGACCTTGAACCCAGTATAAAACCCATTTCCAAAACCCCATATCGAATGACTCCTGTTAAACTTCAGGAGTTAAAAGCCTAACTACAGGAATTGTGACACCCCCAAAATAGGTATACATCACCTGTAAGACCCCAAATTTTATGAATAAAGATTAATTTCTCTCGAAATATATTTTTTAATATAATGGTGTGGATATAATATAATGTTATAGTTATGGGTAATATTAATAAATTTTGCAAAGTAAGCAAGTGGTTATATAATATTCGATTGGTCGGGGAATATTCTTTTTAACAAGGAATATTCGTACGACGACACAATCATTGGTGGACACCGCAACGGAAGTATTGTCGTAGTAAGAAAACGATAGAATTATCTTTTTATAAAAATAACGGCGGAAGTGTTACCGTTAAAACTATTGAACTACCCAGTAGTAAAAATCTGAATATGTCTGGCGTTAGTTGCATAGTAGCAGCACACGGTATTGGTTATTGATGCTTACGTGAAGTCACACTCGATTATACTCAATTATTACTATAGTAATTCTTTGCATCACATCTCTCATATTATTGATTCGATTATTGTCACAGTATCATCTGCATAATATGTTATATTATTAAATCAATAATTGAGACGACAAAGTTATTGATATTATTAAATTGAAATATTTACAATGTCTAGAAGTTATGTCAAGGAGAAGTTTGGTCATCTAATTGCGCGCCAATAAGGAGAAATCCTTATCGGAAAGCCCCCTCTTTCTTAGGAACGACCTGGTTGTTAAATATTGTGAGTTATAATATTAAAAATGATTAAGTTCGTGTTAATTAAAGATGAAATTGATAGTTCCATTGTGTTGTTATTTTGTTGTTATTCCAATCTTTATTATTCTGTTGGAATATCCTATCTGTGCGGTCTATCGCATGCATGGTGAATTCTTCTGTTATTCCATTCTTTATTATTACATTTGAATAACTTTTGTCTATGTGGATTACCACATGCATGGTGAATGATCCTTTGTATTCATTCCATAATAAATTATGGAAATGATGCATCTACGTGGATTCTTAGTATGGCGGCGATGAAAATCCATTTGCGAGCTCATATATTCTATTATACTCGGTTGGATAAAGTTTTGGCTTCTATACTCCATGAAATTAGTAGAATATCACGGATATTTGCGCTTCATCCAATATCTTTTCATGGAAATATTCTTACGAGCATTCTTGAATTTTACTCCTGGCGATATCATGTTGACAATTTGGGCGTTTTGAGTTCGGGATAAATTAACTTATAAATCTTTAAAATTTAATTCTGGAACTTGTTTTAGTGAATTATTATGTCATTGTCATCATCCTCATGTTTATATTATGTTTAAAGTCATCTGTGGCTTGTAGTGCATAGATGGACTTGGTATGATTATGACCAGGGATTATTCGGTATAGCCATGACCGTAATGTTATAAATGATGTGGTAAAAGTCCTCATTGGTTCGTAGTGCATTGATGGATAGTTGTTGGCATGATCATGACCATTGATGAAAACACGAATATCCTTGGGCCGTAGTGCATGGATAATTTGTGGTCGTGATACTAATGAATATCCTGGATGTAGTGCAGGGATGACGTTGTTTGTTTAATAAGTTGAGTCTCAATGATAAAAGTGATGAAAAACGTTTTAAATCATAGAAGATAGTAGATTTTATTCTATACTTGACTCTTCCAATGGATTACTTGTTCCGCTACAGTTAAACTTGATGTTTGTTATATTGTATCAGTTTAACACTGTTGAAGGCTAACGATAATTTATTTTGCATTATCTTAGCCATAATATATCTTACTGGGCTAGTTGAGCTCACCCTTTTGTTTTCATTGTTCTCTTCAGGAAATGAGAACGTAGCAGGGACTAGTTGGGGAACAGAGTGACGGTCCAGATGATAGCATTAGTAGTCCTCACTATTCTATGAAATAGTGTGATAATAAATGTATTGAGGACTTATTTTGAGTTTGAATACTGTCTAGAAGACAATATTTGCATTAAAACTCACAGCTCATGTTGTATATTTAAGATTGTATTTGTATTCTTTACCATGTATTTGGCGACTCAGAATAGGTGATGTATACCTATTTTGGGGGCGTCACAGTTGGTATCAAAGCTTAGGATATGATCCACTGGTGAGATGTGAGATAAGAACTAGGAGGGGAGAGACGGGGAATTCCTTTGCTAGTATGACCTACATAAGTTTATTTGGTATTTAATTGGTCGGTCAGAGTATAGGGATAATATGTGATATGTTAATTAACCCTTGTTTTGTGGCAGTATTTGAAAATGACATCCGAGAATGTTGAAAATAGCAATGGAGCACGAGAGACCGTTGAGTCTCCACGGATCGATAATCGAGGATAATGTGCATCGAAGGCGACAATCCTCATGCAAATGACAACAACTTGACCAAATGATGAGCGATGGAATGTTCGAGGCTTTATGCAATTCATGCGACATCGGTGAGAGCGGCTCTGTCCAAAATGCGGTGTAAACACTGGCAACTCTCGGGATGATCAACGCTAAATAGTTCAAGGAGCTGGGACCACGAGTTTTTGGAGAGCCAAAACCACTTAAAAGCGGAGGCGTGGATAAAGCGGATCAACAAGATATTTGATGTCTTGGGATGCTCAGAGGAGCAAAAGGTTCCTTTGCCACCTTCATGTTGCGGCGGGAGGCGATTATTGATGGGAATTTGTAAAGCGTACTCAACTTGCACTGACTTGAAGATGTCTTGGGAGAAGTTCGAAGAACTGTTCAACGACAAGTACTTTCCCAAAAGTATTCAAATCACATGAAAGAGGTAGAGTTCATTAAACTAGAGCAAAACAACATGGCCGTGTCGTAGTGATGCGAAGCTAAGTTTGCCGAGAGTTGTCCGGTTTTGCGTCCCATTTGGTTGATAATGAGGAGGAATGACGCGAATATTTCTAAGAGGTTTGAAACCCAAGATACGTCAATATCTTATCTCTCATAAACTGTGTTTGTATTCAGATGTTGTTAATAGGGCTCAGTTATTGGAGTGCGATAATGAGTCAACCCAACCAAAAGAGAGCAACCGGCAAAATGATAATACCAGTGATAGAAGTCATCGAAGTGGTGATAATAAGCGTGGAGGGAATCAACATGCCAGAAATGGTAACCACTTCGGTGGTAATCATGGCCAAAATAATAAGAATGGACATTTCAAGAAGAGGATTTAACAATGATGGAAAGACGCGTCGACATCGACTTTTGTTGTTAAGGAAGGAGAACGACCACCTATCATATGCTTCAAATGCGGAGGGAGGGACATATCGATCCAAAGCGTATGCGATGCGGATCAAAACTATTACAATTGTGGAAGAAAGGTCACTTAGCTCGAATTTTATCGTTCGGGGAAAGCGAGTTCAAATTTGGGATGGAGCACCAAAGGTAGTCCCGGAAAAGTCAAAGTCGGTAGTTCAAGGAGAGCATTTGTTGTGACCTCCCGAGCGAGCAAGGAACGAACGAGGTCATCACGGTAAGCTTATCATAAACTCTAGCGAAGTCTATACATTATTTGATACCGGTTCTACCCATTCTTTTATTTCTCCTACTTGCGCTTAACGTTTAAATTTAACTCCAGAGAAATTAGACTTTGACTTATCTATTGAAACTCCGTTGGGAGAAACCTTCATTACATCCACTGTTTATAAGTCTTGTTTAGTTCAAATCGACAATCGTACGTTACCTATTGATCTTATTTCTTTGAAAATACTTGCATTTGATGTGATTTTAGGGATTGATTGGTTAACTACTCATCATGCAAAAATTGATTGTTTTCGTAAGGTTGTTAGCTTTCATATTCCTAACCAACCTATTATGCGAATTCAAGCAACCAAACCATTAAAATCAATCACTGTCATTTCAAGCCATAAAGCTATTCGTTTATTAAAAAATGGATGTCAAGCTTTCTTAGCTCGTATCACAGTTTAAACAAAAATACGTCGGTTTTGTATGATATTTCTATTGTTACTAAATTTCTGGACGTATTCCATGAAGAACTTCTGGCCTACCCCAGGCGTGAAATTGAATTTTGTATCGACCTTGAACACGGTACAAAACCCATTTCCAAAGCTCCATATCGAATAGCTCTATTGAACTTGAGGAGTTAAAGATACAACTGCGAGAATTGTTAGACATCGATTTCATTCATCCTAAATCGTCTCCTTGGGGTGCTCTGTTCTATTTTGAAGAAGAAAGATGGGAGTATCGCGACTTTGTATTGATTATCGGGAGTTGAACCATGTCACTATCAAAAATAGATATCCATTGCCTCGCATTGATGACTGTTTGACCGATTCTGAGGCACCAAATTCTTTTCAAAGATTGATCTTCATTAGGATATCACCAATTGAAGATTAGAACCAGATGACATTCCAAAGACGGCTTTCAGAACTCGGTATGGGCATTATGAATTCCTAATTATGTCTTTTGGATTGACTAATGCTCCTGCTACCTTCATGGACATGATGAACCGAGTATTCAAGGAATATTTGGATCACTTTGTGGTCGTCTTTATTGATGGCATCCTCATATATTCCAAAAGCCGTGAAGATCATGAGCAACACTTGAGGCTGATACTCCAAAAGCTTCGTGAAAACAAGCTTTATGCCAAGTTGAAGAAATGCGAGTTACGGCGAGGAAGTAGCATTCCTTGGGCACTTAGTATCAAGTCATGGAATATCTGTTGACCCAACAAAGATTGAAGCTATTCAAAGCTGGGAGCAACCTAAATCGATGATCGAAATCGTAGCTTTCTCGGCTTATTTGGTTATTATCGGAGATTAAGTAGAAGGTTTTCTCGAATCATTACTCCATTAACTTCGGTGACTCGGAAAGATCTGAAAGTTCGGATTGGAGCAAAATGTGAAGAAGAGTTTCAAAGAACTTAAGAGAGACTTATTTCAAAGACTTGTTTTGACAATACCATCTGGCTCGGAGGGATTTGTCATCTACAGTGATGCTTCGGGTCAAGGGTTAGGATGTGTTCTCATGCAACATGGGAAAGTCATAGCCTATGCGTCTCGGTAACTCAAAGAATATGAGGGGAATTATCCTACTCATGATTTAGAGTTGGCCGCTGATATTTTTGCGCTTAAGATTTGGAGGCATTACCTGTATGGAGAGAAGATGGAGATCTATACGGATTATAAAAGCCTCAAATATTTCTTCACTCAAAAGGAACTCAACGTGCGACAATGATGTTGGCTTGAGCTGTTGAAGGATTATTATCATACCATCCAATACCATCCTAGAAAAGCGAACATAGTAGCTGGCGCATTGAGTAGAAGATCATATGTGGGCACGAGTGCATTATTGTCAAAGAAAAGGCCCATTGTGTATGACTTGGAAAGGATGGAAATAGAATTAAAGACTCCAGGGACCCATGTGATGATGGCGAATATACGAGTGGAATTGACTTTAATCGATTAAGTTAAATCTGCTCAAGCTACAGACCTGGAGCTGATACGTATGAGGAAGAAAGTACAAGAAGGTGCTATTCCAGAAGCAAGAATCGAGGAAGAAGGAATACTTTGAGTCAACTCCAGACTTTGTGTTCCTAACGATTACGACTTGAAGTATAAAATCATGATGGAGCGCACAACACACCATTTGCAATCCATCACAGGAGTACAAAATGTATTGTGATCTTGACATACATTTTGGTGGAAGCAATATGAAGAGAGAGATAGAGGGGTTTATCTCGAAGGTGTCTAACTTGTCAACGAGTCGGCGGAGCATCAAGTGCCAAAAGGTCCATTGCAACCACTTGAAATTCTAGAATGGAAGTGGGGAGCACATTACCATGGATTTAGTTCTTGGTCTTCCCAAGGTTTCTCAAGGCATAGATGCGATTTGGGTCATTGTTGATAGATTGACCAAGTCTGCTCATTTCTTCTGCGTCTGAAAACTTATACACTTGAACGTCTTGCTAGTATGTACATAAATGAGATTGTAAGACTGCATGGTATGCCAGTATCCATAGTTTTTGATAGAGACCCAAGATTTACTTCAAGATTTTGGGTTAGATTGTAAAAATCTATGGGCACGGATTTACGATTTAGCTCGGTGTATCATCCTCAAACGGATGGACAATCAGAGAGGACTATTCAAACTCTTGAGGATTTATTAAGACTTTGTGTCCTTGACTTCAAGGGAAGTTGGGACAAGTTCTTACCATTGGTGGAGTTTTCCTACAACAATAGTTATCAAGCAAGTATTGACATGGCTCCATTTGAGGCATTGTATGGAAGAAAGTGTCGTTCTCCAATATGCTGGGATGAGGTGGGTGAAGCAACGTTGTTGGGACCGAATTTGGTACGTATGACTACGAAAAAGATTGAAAACGATCCGACATGACGTATAAAAACCTCACAAGATCGACAAAAGAGTTATCTTGATCTTCATCGAAAGGATGTGGAATTCGATATTAGAGATCATGTGTTGTTACGTGTTACTCCATGGAAAGGAGTTACAAGATTTGGAAAGAGAGGAAAGCTCGATCCTCGATTCATTGGCCCATTTTAATCCTCGATCGAGTAGGAATCTGTGGCTATAAACTCGCCTTCTACTTGAAGTATGTCTCGTGTTCATAACGTTTTCACATATCTATGTTACGTAAATATGTGAAAGACCCGAACCACATTATTGAATTAGAACCAGATGAGATAGCGGAAGATTTAACGTATGAAGAGGTACCTGTTAAAATCTTGGATAAGAAGGATCATATTCTATGCTCTAAAGTTATACCTCAAGTCAAAGTTTTGTGGATAAACCATAATGTTGAGGAAATGAACTGGGAGTTAGAATCTGAAATGAAATTAAGGTATCCTCACCTCTTCGACATACCAGGTACGCACCCTAATTTCAAGGACGAAATTTCATAAGAAGGGGAGGTTGTAAAACCCCAACTTTTATGAATAAAGATTAATTTCTCTCCAAATATATTTTTTAATATTATGGTGTGGATATAATATAATGTTATAGTTATGGGTAATATTTACAATTGCAAAGTAAGCAAGTGATTATATAATATTCGATTGGTTGGGGAATATTCATTTTAAAAGGAAATATTCGTAGGACGGCACAATCATTGGTGGACCCCACAATGGAAGTATTGTCGTAGTAAGAAAAGCGATAGAATTATCTTTTTATAAAAATAACGGCGGAAGTGTTACTGATTAAAAAGCTGTTGAACTACCCGGTAGTAAAAGTATAATGTCTGCATTGGTTGCATAGTAGCACACGGTATTGGTTATTGATGCTTTACGTGAGAAGTCACTTTCGGTTATACTCAATTATTGCTACGATAATTCTTTGCATCATATCTCTCGTATTATTGATTCGATTAATGTCACGTTATCATCTGCATAATATGTTATATTATTAAATCAATAATTGAGACGACAAAGTTATTTATATTATTAAATTGAAATATTTACAATATCTAGAAGTTACATCGAGGAGAGGTTTGGTCATCTAATTGCGGCGCCAATAAGGAGAAATCCTTATCGAAAAGCCCCTTTTTCACAGGAATGACACGGTTGTGAAATATTGTAAGTAATAATATTAATGATGAATAAGTTCGTGTTGATTAAAGATGAAATTGATAGTTCCATTGTGTTGGAATTATTAGTGTTAGTGGAAATCGATATTTATTCCGAAATTAATTGATGTCTGGAAGTTTTACTGACCAGTCGGGTAATTAATCAGATAAATGAGAAATTAATTGCTAATAATTCACATGATTATAACTATTTGTTCACATGTGTGTACTATTGATTCACATTCATGTACTATTAGGGGAGTTGGTGCAAGATTGATAATACTTGCATGACTAAGTTAAAGATGGAGGTATAGATGGAGATACTATACTGTTATTCGTATTTTCACATGATTATAACTATTGAATCACATGATTGAACTATTGATTCACATTATTTACTATTAGGGGAAGTGGAACAAGTTTGATAATACTTGCAGGACTAAATTAAAAATGAAAGAAAAGTTGGAGGTATTGTACTGTAAGTTTTTGAGTCCCAAAACGTGAAATTATCAAAACTATATTTTTTCTATAAATAGAAGCTCATTCTTCCTTCATTTCTCACTAATTCACTAAAGCTATAGAGCAATTATTATAGAGAGAAATTACAGAGAGAAAGAAGAAGAGAAGTCTGCTACCTTTCTATTCCAGTATCCAGCTTTATTCTAAGGTAAGGGGTATTATTTCTTTCATTTTTATGAAGAGAGCTTCTGTTATTCCATTCTTTATTATTCTGTTAGAATATCCCGTCTGTGCGTATTACGCATGACCTGGTTCCACTATTTATTATTCTGTTGGAATAACATGTTTATCTGATACTGCATACATGGTGAAATTCTTACATTATTCCATTCTTTATTATTACGTTAGAATATCACATGCGTGCGTATTGCATGACACAGTTCCATTATTTATTATTTTATTGGAATAACATGCATGCGTATTGGTACTATCGCATGCCCGGTGAATTCTTTTGTTATTCCATTCTTTATTATTATGTTAGAATATCACATGCATGCGGTTTACGCATGACTATTTCCATTCTTTATTATTACATTGGGAATAACACATGCATGCGATTATCGCATGCACGGTGAATTCTATTGTTATTCCATTCTTTATTATTACATTGGAATATCCATCATCATGTAAGGCGATTTCGCATGACTGTTCCATTCTTTATTATTCTATTAGGAATAACTTTGTTTGTGCGATCTATCGCATGCATGATGATGATTCTTCTCATTATTCCATTCTTTATTATTCTGTTGGAATAACCTATCTATGTGGATTACCACATGCATGGTGAATGATCCTTTGTATTCATTCCTTATTAAATTATGGAAATGATCTGTCTACGTGCATTACCGTATGGCGGGCGAAAATCCATTTGCAGGTTCATATATTCTATTATACTTAGTTGGTTAAAGTTTTGGCTTCTATACTCCATGAAATTAGTAGAATATCCTAGATATTTGCATTTCATCCAGCATCTTTTCATGGAAATATTCTTCTGAGCATTCTTGAATTTTACTCCACAAAGAAGTATGATGTTGACAATTTGGACGTTTTTGAGTTCAGGATAAATTAACTTATAAATCTTTAAAATTTAATTCTTGAACTTGTTTTATTGAATTATTATGTCATTGTCATCATCCTCATGTTTATATTATGTTGAAAGTCATATGTGGCTTGTAGTGCATAGATGGACTTGGTATGATTATGACCAGGGATTATTCGGTATAGTCATGACCGTAATGTTACAAATGATGTGGTAAAAGTCCTCATTGGCCCGTAGTGCATTGATGGATAGTTGTTGGCGTGATCATGACCATTGATGAAAACACGAATATCCTTGGCTCGTAGGGCATGGATAATTTGTGGTCGTGATACTAATGAATATCCTGGCCGTAGTGCAGGGATGACGTGGTTTATTTAATAAAATTGAGAGTCTCAATGATATAAAAGTGATGAAAAAACTTTTAAATCATAGAAGATAGTAGATTTTATTCTCTACTTAACTCTTACAATGGATTGCTTGTTCATTGCGCAGTTAAACTTGATGTTTGTTATATTGTATCGGTTTAACACTTTTGTTGAAGGCTAACAATAATTTATTACGCATTATCTTAGCCATAGTATTTCTTCTTGGGCTAGTTGAGCTCACCCTTTTGCTTTCATTGTTCTCTTGAGAAATGAGAACGTGGCGAGGGACTAGTAGGGGAGCGGTGACGGTCCGGATAGCATTAGCATTAGAAATAGTAGTCATCACATATTCGTGTTGAGTTTGAATACTTTCTAGAAGACAATATTTGTATTAAAACTTACAACTCATGTTGTATATTTAAGATTGTATTTGTATTCTATACCATGTATTTGGCGACTCAGAATAGGTAATGTATACCTATTTTGGGGGCGTCACATCACCCATTCTGAGTCGCCAAATACATGATACATAATTCAAATACAAACTTAATTTATATAATATGACAAAAGCATAGCTGAGAGTTTTTACACGAATATTGTCTCATAGACAATATTCAAACTCAAATGGAGTCCTAATTACATTTATTATCACACTATTTCATAGAATAGTGAGGACTACTACAACCACCATCTCGGACCGTCACTCCATTCCCTGACTACTCCCGGCTACGTTCTCATTTCCTGAAGAGAACAATGAAAGCAAAAGGGTGAGCTCAACTAGCCCAGTAAGAAATATTATGACTAAGATAATGCAGAATAAATTATTGTTTGACTTCAACAGTATTAAACTGATATAATACAATAGATAACAAGTTTAACTGTAGCGGAACAAGCAATCCGTTAGAAGAGTCAAGTAGAACATGATATCTACTATCTTCTATGATTTAAAATATTTATCATAAATTTTATCGCTGAGTCTCAGCTCAATAAATAATCCACATCACTGAATTATCCATGCACTACGGGCAAATGATATTCATTAGTATCACGTCCACAAATTATCCATGCACTACGAGCCAAGAATATTCGTGTTATCACCAATGGTCATGATCATGCCAACAACTGCCCATCAATGCACTACGGGCCAATGAGGACTTTTACCACATCATTTGTAACATTATAAGTCATGATTATACTGAATAATCCATGGTCATAATCATACCAATCAATAGTTCATCTATGCACTACTGGCCAAAGATGACTTTCATCACAATATAAGCATGCGGATGATGACAATGATATAAGAATTTAATTAAATGAGAGCAAGGATAAATTTTAAAGATTTATAATTCAATTTATCCAAAATTCAATAATTTCCAATTTGTCGACATGATACTGCTTTTTGGAGTAAAATTCAAGAACAATATTGTATCAAAAATGATTTGGACCGAAAAGAAATCAATTTTTGTCATGAATAGTACCTAGGTGAATAGTACCCGAGTGACTAGTACCCCACAAATAGTACTTCATGAATAGTAACCAGTGAATAGTACTCCAGCATAAAAAGATTAAAAATTATCAAGAATGCTCAGAATAATATTTCCATGAAAAGATACTAGATGAACGCAAATTTTAAGGATATTCTACTATATTCAAGGAATATAGGAGCCATACTTCAACAAAATGAGTGTAGAATTTGGAATCATAAAAGAAATAATATTACTTACATACTACAGAGTATGGAAGAAAATATTATTTCTTACGAATATTGAACAAAAATAATATCCCTTACAACTGTTGAACGAAGATAATATTCCTTACGAATATTAAATGAAATTAATATTTCTTGCGAATATTGCACGAAATAAAATTTCTTACGAATACGAAAAATAATATCGTAAGCGAATATGAAATAAATAATACCCCTTACCTTAAAAGGAGAGTACTTCTGACTAGTAGGGCGGGGATATTCTTGAAGAAAACTTGCACTGTTTTCTACACTCAAAGCCTCCTTAAACTCTAAACAAATACGCTCAATATTATAGAAGAAAAATTCTCTAATTCTGGTGTGATTTTCAATTCTAAACTAAGCATCCTATTTATAGGAGAATGGAAGGAAACTATTTAGAAATAATCATGGGCGAACAGTGGGAAACGAATTCATAGGATAAATTTGAATTCACGGAAGAAACTTTTAAAAAAGTATTTGATTTTACTATGCAGCTACTATGCAATCAAATAAAATATAATATATTCTAAGTTACATAAAAAATATATTATAATATATATATA